>ONZH01024325.1:0-80702 GCA_900303285.1 Rhinella marina
TGTAAAGTTAGTAAAGCCAATAAAGATCAAGGGGAATATAACAGGAAAACAAGGTCACTTGAAACAAACATCAAAGATTGCAGACTCAGTTGTATGAACACATTGCATCTGAAAACAAGGATTACAATACACATTTTCCTTAAATGGAAAATTCAATGAAACAGAAATATTCTTGACAACTATGAGGGAAATTTATCAAATCTGCTACACCAGTTTTATGACATAAAAATGTCACAAGTGATGTCCAGTTGCGAAATTTGGTGAGCATTGCCACTTTTACAAGTAGAGCGAAAAGCAGGTCAGGATTTCAAATTACAAAACATTTAACCCTTTGGATACCGGAGGTTTTTTCGGTTTTGCGTTTTTATTTTTCTTCCCTATTTTCCATGAGCCATAACTTTTTTATATTTTTGTTCACATAGCTGTATGAGGGCTTTTTTTGCGGGACAAGTTGTACTTTCAAATGCCGCCATTAATTATGGCATAAAATGTAATAAAATTTCCCCACCGTTTTACAGGTTTTGTTACCATGGCAAAACTGACCCATGCCCTTCATTCTCTGGGTCTGTACGATTATAACAATACCCCATATGTGTAGGTTTGTTATGTTTAAATAGTGTAAAAATAAATGTAAACTTTGAAAAAATTTTATTGGGTAAGAGAAGTAACGAAAAAATGTCAAATCGGCCATTTTGACCATTTTTTCCGTTATGCCGCATTGGAATTTTTTTTTTATATTTTAAAAGTACGGGCGTTTTCAGTTGCGTTGATACGCGGTGATGTTTATATTTATTGTTATTTAGGTATTTATTTTTTAATTATACGGAAAGGGGGTGATTTAAACTTTTATATTTTTTTATGTTTTATATTTTATTTTTTATATTTTATATATTTTTTAATTTTTTTATGTTTTGTGATTATTTTAAGGCTCATATATGAGCATATAGATAATGTTTTTTTTTAATTTTTTCATTTTAAACTATCAGGGATTTTTAAAACTCCAATTTAAATGGCTTTTGCTCATCTGGTGGCCAAAATAAGAATTGCAGATTGAAAGCTATAAACCTCAACAGCGAGGTTTACAGCTTTCAGATCGAGTGCAGATGCCCCGGTTGGCCACACAGGGCATCTGTACAACTCCCGGAAGTGCGCTTCTGGGTTTTAGCGCTATTAGATGCCGTGATCTCACGTGATCACGGCATCTAATGCCTTTACTTAGCAATCACCGATGGCGGCAAGTAGTGGCAAGTCTCTGCTGTTTGAAATAGCAGAGACTTGCCGGCCATAACGCCCGCCGCATGTGCGAGCAGGCATCATGTTCCCACATCACTCCAGCGCCGAACATGTACAGCACGGGTAGCGAAAGGGTTAAATCTCATTTAGGATGTGTGACAAAAGTCACAAAAAGTCACATCTCCATGCCAAGCAACCCCTTAGTGTACTTTTACAGACAAAGGCATACACCATATTGCACTTGTGCCAAATATATTATTACTGTGCACCATTTCATAAATTTGATACAACCTCACAAAGCAAAACCAGACTTAAAGGGGTTGTCTCATTTCAGCAAATGGCATTTATCATGTAGACGAAGTTAATACAAGGCACTTACTAATGTATTGTTATTATCCATATTGCCTCCTTTGCTGACTTATTTTCCCATCACATTATACACCTCTTGTTTCCAGAGTTACAACCACCCTGCAATCCAGCATCAGAGGCTCTGTTTGCACACTATAAAAAAAATAAATAAAAGGGAAAGGCTTCTCTAGTGACCAGGACCGTGGGAGTGCGCATAAGCCTGCACTTTTTCCTATAGTGTGCAAGCAGGTTCAGACTGGCCCAGGGGTATAGGTGAATCCCCTGGTAGGCCCCTGAGCAAGGTGGGCCCCCAGTCTCTCACCCCCTGCACAAGTGGCACATAACACAGTAGACTTACTGCACTGCATACATATATTCAATGTACAGCACCTAAACCAGCCTATGCTCATATAAAAAACTTGATAGATTATTAAAGAAACTGCCCAGTTTATCTTTATAGACGTGATCAGATAGCTGAGATGACTTCTAGGTATAGAAATTTTCCGCTGAGAAGCGAATCCGGATTCGCTTTGTTAGATTCGAAAATGTTCTTAAAGCTTTCTATGCATTCTCTACGTACTTGTCCGATAAATTATACGCTAATGTTACGTATAAGTTACTTTATACGCTGATGCGTACGAATTCAGTTAATTAACGAACTTTTACTGTTCGATATTCGCGCGGCATAAAGCCCGGGAAGAAAGCGGTCACCTGACCTAGTGGGAAGGGCTTTCTCTGATTGGCTCAGGCTCAGTAAGTCAGTGACACATCAGTTGTGCTGCAACTGCTGAGACGAGCAGAAGCACTGTCTGTGAAGTTATGAGAGACAGAGAACTGTTTTGTTAAAATTGGGGTGTAATTGTTCTGGGAATCCATATTACATATATCAGGGATACTGCAGGGCCAGTGCAGGGCAAGTGCAGGACCAGTGCAGGGACAGAAATTAATCAGGCAGGGAGAGAGACGGGGAGAAAGATAGGGAGAGAGACAGGGAGAGAGACAAAGACCAGCTGTAGGGCCACAGTCAAGTGAAAAATGTCTGGCATGGAAAAGCAAAAGGGTTCCAGCCAGGCCTCGAGCTCAAAAAAAAAAAAAGAGAAGGTGGCACAGGGTAGCAATGCCAAAGGACCTGTAGCCGGAGCTTCTACTTGTAGAATTCGCAATAGTTGGCCACTGTTCCACCAGGCTAACCCACCAAGGCGCAAAACTGTAGTGGAGGAGAAAGTGGATGAGGAAGTGGAGTGGATGGCACACTCATCTCAATCATAGCCGGATGATCTGCTGTTATCTTCTGATACAGTATCATGTAGCCAGGGGTCAGACTCAGAGATTTCCTCCCTCTCCACCATTCCGCTCCAGCAAAGCCCGTCATTATCGTACGCTATTTGTACGCTCATGCGTACGTGTTCACATAAGTTGCGTACCTCTACGTTCGTTATTAGTGCGCGAATGTTCGCAAAACACATGCTACAGATGGATCTGGATAGACTGGAGGCTTGGGCAGAGAAGTGGCAGATGAGGTTTAACACTGACAAATGTAAGGTTATGCATATGGGAAGGAATAATGCAAGTCACCAGTACATACTAAATGGTAAAACATTGGGTAACTCTGACATGGAAAAGGACCTAGGAATTTTAGTGAACAGCAAACTAAGCTGCAGAAACCAGTGTCAGACAGCTGCTGCCAAGGCCAATAAGATAATGGGTTGCATCAAAAGGGGCATAGATGCCCGTGATGAGAACATAGTCCTGCCACTTTACAAATCACTAGTCAGACCACACATGGAGTACTGTGTACAGTTCTGGGCTCCTGTGAACAAGGCAGACAGAGCAGAGCTGGAGAGGGTTCAGAGGAGGGCAACTAAAGTCATAGCTGGAATGGGTGGACTACAGTACCCAGAAAGATTATCAAAATTAGGGTTATTCACTTTAGAAAAAAAGACAACTGAGGGGAGATCTAATAACTATGTATAAATATATCAGGGGTCAGTACAGAGATCTCTCCCATGATCTCTTTATCCCAAGGACAGTAACCATGACGAGGGGACATCCTCTGCGCCTGGAGGAAAGAAGGTTTGTTCACAAAAATAGAAGAGGATTCTTTACGGTAAGAGCAGTGAGACTATGGAACTCTCTGCCCGAGGAGGTGGTGATGGTAAGTTCAATAAAAGAGTTCAAGAGGGGCCTGGATGTATTTCTGGAGGGTAATAATATTACAGGTTATAGTTACTAGATATGAGTTGTTGTTGATCCAGGGAGTAATTCTGATTGCCTGATTGGAGTCGGGAAGGAATTTTTTCCCCTAAAGTGAGGAAAATTGGCTTCTACCGCACAGGGGTTTTTTGCCTTCCTCTGGATCAACTTGTAGGAAAACAGGTCGAACTGGATGGACAGATGTCTTTTTTTGGCCTTATAAACTATGTTACTATGTTACTATGTTACATAATAGCGTATGATTTGTACGCAACTTCACCAAATAGATTCGTATGAGGTATGAATCTTTTGAAAAGTTCGACGAACATTCGGCGAAGCGAATTTTGGATGATTCGCTCATCTCTAGTATAGAGGAAAGCTACCAGTGTCCTCTTCTTCCCAGTGTACTATTAAAGACACGATCAGAGCTGAGATGACTTCTAGGTATAGAGGAACGCTAGCCAGTGTCCCCTTCTACCCAGTTTATTATTATAGACAAGATCAGATAGCTGAGATGACTTCTAGGTATAGAGGAAAGCTACCAGTGTCCTCTTCTCCCCAGTGTATTATTATAGACATAATCAGAGCTGAGATGAGTTCTAGGTATAGAGGAAAGCTACCAGTGTCCTCTTCTCCCCAGTTTATTATTATAGACATAATCAGAGCTGAGATGACTTCTAGGTATAGAGGAAAGCTACCAGTGTCCTCTTCTCCCCAGTTTATTATTATAGACACGATGAGAGCTGAGATAACTTCCAGGTATAGAGGAAAGCTATCAGTGTCCTCTTCTCCCTAGTTTTTTATTATAGACAGGATTAGAGCTGAGATGACTTCTAGGTATAGAGGAAAGCTACCAGTGTCCTCTTCTCCCCAGTTTATTATAATAGACACGATCAGAGCTGAGATGACTTTTAGGTATAGAGGAAAGCAAACAGTATCCTCTTCTCCCTAGTTTATTATTACAGACACGATCAGAGCTGAGATGACTTCTAGGTATAGAGGAAAGCTAGCCAGTATCCTCTTCTCCCTAGTTTATTATTATAGACACGATCAGATAGCTGAGATTACTTCTAGGAAGAAGAGGAAAGCTACCAGTCTCCTCTTCTCCCCAGTTTATTATTATAGACACAATCAGAGCTGAGATGAATTTTAGGTATAGAGGAAAGTTACCAGTGTCATTTTCTCTCCAGTTTATTATTATAGACATGATCAGAGCTGAGATGACTTCTAGCTATAATGGAAAGCTACCAGTGTCCTCTTCTCCCCAGTTTATTACTATAGACATGATCAGAGCTGAGATGACTTCTAGGTATAGAGGAAAGTTACCAGTGTCACTTTCTCTCCAGTTTATTACTATAGACACGATCAGAGCTGAGATGACTTCTAGGTATAGAGGAAAGCTACCAGTGTCCTCTTCTCCCCAGTTTATTACTATAGACACGATCAGAGCTGAGATGACTTCTAGCTATAGAGAAAATCTGAAGTCCCCATCAAGAAACCCACACAATCATACATCACCACTAGAAATGTGGGCTGCTACCCTTGCCTGGGATGTGTGAACTGCTCCTATATGATTTAGGTTGACAAGTTCACACATTCCAGATCAGGTAGGAGCTATGACATCAGACATCACCTAACATGTGACAGCACCTATGTGGTATATTTACTATTATGCCCATGTAATTTGCTGTATGTTGGTGAGACAACTTGGGACCTTAAAACTCGCCTGAACCAACACCGCTGCACTATACGCAAAAAGTGACCTACCAGTACTGAAACACTTCTCGGAATGTGGTCACAAAGAGAAAGATCTTAAATTTAGGATCTTAGACCACGTGCCACCTCTCAAGAGGGGAGGGGACAGAGAAATGGCCCTCAAATGAAAGGAATTGTGGTGGATACACCAATTACAGACTCTAAAACCCAACGGTCTAAATACTGAATTTAGGTGGGAAATTATGGATAGAAACTAGAACCACTCTGACCTATCCACTATTGTGCTCATCTCCACCTGTGGTACTATAGTTTTCTTCATATATGCTTTATTGATTCATTATTTTTTCTATAGAAATATTAATTTCTTTTCTCTTTTTTCTTATTCAACAGAAAGAAGTTATCTTTGTCTTTTTTCCTGCTGCAGCACTATGGCTCCAGTGAACATTTCTACTCCTAACCTAATCTACATATTCTCGGATGACCAGCAGAGGGACATGTATTATTTATTTTCATTTTTATTTAGGGAACATATTTTGTTGCATATACCCTAAACAGATACCAGTGCGGGGCCATTACCTACCATAGGTGATATACTATCATGTGTTAGGCAACACTGATGAGAACTTGGTCCCTAACATTTGGACACATAAAGGTGCCCACTTGCCTGGGAGCATCACAGGAGGAGTGAGGAGGTCCATAATTATGGGTCACCTCTCTTCTTCCCCCATAATATATGGCCTAATTTTCTCCTAGGGAACTCCATTGGAGAGGAGTAGTGGTCCATGTAATGTGACTCACTCTCCCCATCCTACGAATTGTGTTCCCTGGGTCACAGTGGCTGGACATTAGCAATGTTCAGATCACTTAACCCATGCTTAACTGTCACGTTTGTTTAAGAACCCTCTTTTTACACTGATACCATTACCGGTGTAACTCTACATCATATGTGCCTTCATTGTCTTGTTAGCATTACTCAACTTCTATCTGCTTTTTGGGAGTTTGCCCATTCAGTCCTCTGTATGGCCACCCTCTGACTCCTTCCACTAATGTTTACCTAGTTTCCCCATTGCGATGACCTGCCCTCTGAGTGCCTGACAGCGCTGGACGTGTCTCCGGGGTTACAGTGTGCCCCTTGGAACGCAAGTCACGTGATGTGCGTTCCATGGGTCACGTAGGGCGGCTGGAGATATGCGTTCTGGTGCACCCGGTACCAGGGGCATGCACATTGAGCGGTGAAGAATGCTAAGGGTACCCACTGGAAAGACCAATGTATCAGCAGGTACAGTTCTCGTTCTGATTGTAATTAGGGCTATTGCCTTTGTTTTATCATTATTAAATGTTCACCCCCAGTAGAGATGGGCGAATCATCCAAAATTCGCTTCGCCGCATATTCTACGAATTTCTGACAAGATTCGTACTTAAACGGATTTATTCGGTCAAATCTACATTCAAAAGAACAATCGCTGTTTTGCAAACATTCCTGCACAAATTACGAACGTACAGTCAGCGTAGTTAAAAGTACGCAATACGTAAGTATTAGCATACAAAAGGGCGTACGAATCCTTAGCGTACTATTGAAACGCGAATGCGTCATACGCACGAGGCTAGGCTGTGGCGTACAGTCTTTAGTGGCAGTCCATATGAGGTAAAAAAGTAAAGTGCTCACTGCCAGCTATCCAGCTAAGTGCATAATTTACTAAAAACACTGGACAATAAGTGCATAATAGGACACATACATTGCAGTACCTGAAAAAGAATACAAAAAATGGGCTAAAGTGCTGAACCAGTATAAACAGTGTAGCTAAAATACAGCAAAGACTTAAGTATGCAAACATTTTAGTGCAATCAATTCCACATTTGCAAGCATAAAAGGCTCAGATATACGTTTGAGTCTCTCCTCGTGGCTCCTTAGCATGATAAAACACTGGAACACATAGTCCAAAATTCAATTGTAATCCACGTGAGGTAATATTGTAATCCAAACAGGTAACGTGTAATCCACATGGATAATAGAAAATAGCAGCAAATAGAGAACCCTTTTTGCAAAGGGGGCTCCCAAATAACCTGAGAAGGGGGGGGGGGGAGGAAAATAGGCGCGCTTAGGCGCAAATAGGACTTTTCTGCAGAATGGGGGGAGTCCTGACAGCCATGTCCATCTGGGTGAGAGTCAAACGGGGGCAATACAAACAAGCAAACATAAAAAGTGCCAACTAGCTCTCACCCGTCAGGTTCAGTCAATGGTGTGTCTCCCATAGGTCTTTCTGAGGTGTCCTTTAAATCACCCAGCCAGTAGAAGGGTTCCTCAGATGAGGGACCTGAAGTCCTCCTCGCTGGACCTGCTGCTAAACGACATCAGAGGATGCTCCTGCCTCTTGTAGGCCAAGCTCGCTGCCGTAGTAGAACTCCAGTGCCCTCTTCTTCCAGAAGTCGGACTTGACCAGGTCCGGGTGGTAGTCACGCTGGTGAGCGCTGTAGCCATTTGCTCTTTTCCGGATCCTCCTGCCGGGACAGCAGGGGTAAGGACTTCCGGCTGCAGCGGTTCTGGCAAGGTTACATCCAGGGAATTAGCCCCAGCTTCCCTGGCTGCTGCTGGCTTCATCTTCCAAGGCAGCTGGTATTGGTGGATGACCGTGGATTGGAAGGTAAACTATGAAGTTGTCAGCTGACCCAGCTGAAAGGACTGTGGTGGTGGTGGTGCTGGCAGTCCAGGAATCAGAGGCTCCGGCTGTGGCTTTTCCCTGAACCGGAGCACGCCATCTGGGGACTCCTGAAGGCAGCGCAAGCGTCCTGGACCTGGTGGTTCATCCGGCCCCACTTCAGGTTCTGTTGTAGTTTCACCGGCCGCCCACAAAATACTCCTTTCCGCCCTCGTCGTCTGCCAGGAAGCCAGACCCTCTCAACGTAAAACCACAGAACCGATCCCTTTTGGCGTTCCAATGCAGGATCTCCCGACCTAGGGTGGTCCAGTACCTGGATGACCCAGTCCTCCACGGCGTTTTTATAGTCCCAGAGGGTCTGTGCATGGGCCGTCACCGGGTTCTGCCTTATGGAAGGTGTTGTTGTGGATCTCCTCCTGAAGTGGACGCTCCAACTGCCTCCACCGCATGAGCCACAGCAGCTGCTCCAGCCGCACCAGCCACAGCAGACGCACCAGCCGCCTGACGACAAATAACCGCCTCACGATGCACAGCTAAATCCTCAGGCGGTAAGGAGAATAAGGGCACTGTAGGTTGGTTACTCGCCTTCAGTTCAGAGCGTGACACCCTGATGTCTGGAGCGGGCGGTGGTTCAGGGAACTCGTCCCCAAATGCCATCTGGTTCCAGTTGGGATGCAGCTCTTTAGGCATGCTTGCTACTAGCTCAGTGTTCAGCGCTGGTCTAAACTGGTTCAGAGGAGGGTGGAGTACTGAGGGAGGAGTCTTCACTCCCTATACGTGCAAATAGTTAGATCCCGGTGGGCCAGGCTGGTTTTTTCCAGTTCTGAGGGGGGCGTATCTTCACTTTCCCGCGTATCATCATTTTCTTGCCCCACGCAGAATGCGTACGTTTCGTAAGTTTCATACGTATCGTACGTATTGTAAGCATTCAAACTTTTGTGAAGATTTACGAATAATACGAAGCGAATCCGAAAAAATCCGGATTCGCTTGAGAGGAGAACATTTCCAAGGTTCGATACGAATCTACGAAGCGGCGAATAGATTCGCTCATCTCTAACCCTCAGGTGTTTGACACATCACTTATGAGCACATTTAGGAATATTGTCCTTGTTTCCATAAAATATATGTCAGCTATTTATACAAACATCACCCGTATGAACTATATTGGTTTTGAACTGACTGTTTGTTTCATTATACTGAACCAGTTATGTTCTGCATGTACTGGACCAGTTACCGTATTTTTCACTTTATAAGACGCACCTGATGATAAGACGCACCTAGGTTTTTGAGGCGGAAAATAAATAAAAAAATATTTTGAACCAAAAGGTGTACTTTTGGTGGGTTTTGGATTAATGGTGGCATGTGGATGACACTGTTATGGGGGGGATCTGTGGATCACGCACTGATATAGGGAGATCTGTGGATGACGCGCTGTTATGGGGGAATCTGTGGATGATACACTGCTATGGGGGGATCTGTGGATGATACACTGCTATGGGGGATCTGTGGATGATACACTGCTATGGGGGAATCTGTGGATCACGCACTGATATAGGGAGATCTGTGGATGACGCACTGTTATGGGGGATCTGTGGATGATACACTGCTATGGGGGGATCTGTGGATGATACACTGCTATGGGATATTTGTGGATAATACACTGCTATGGAGGAATCTGTGGATGATACACTGATATGGGGGATCTGTGGATGATACACTGTTATGGGGGAATCTGTGGATGATACACTGCTATGGGGGAATCTGTGGATGATACACTGCTATGGGGGGATCTGTGGATGATACACTGCTATGGGGGGGGATCTGTGGATGATACATTGCTATGGGGGAATCTGTGGATGAAACACTGCTATAGGGGGATCTGTGGATGATACACTGCTATGGGGGGATCTGTGGATGATACACTGCTATGGGGGGATCTGTGGATGATACACTGCTATGGGGGATCTGTGGATGATACACTGCTATAGGGGGATCTGTGGATGATACACTGCTATGGGGGGATCTGTGGATGATACACTGCTATGGGGGGATCTGTGGATGATACACTGCTATAGGGGGATCTGTGGATGATACACTGCAATGGGGGATTTGTGGATGACATTTTTATGGGGGATCTTATGGGGGGATATTACACACAAAGCATGTTATGCTGGTCCCCTCATGGCCCTATGTGTGTCCCCTCATGGCCCTGTGTAAATAGTGAACCCATTACACTGGGCCCCGCTCACAGCAGTCTTTACATGTAAAGTGTATTTATTTAATCCTCAAGCAGTGGCTCTGCTGTGTTAAACAACGGTAATCGTCTGTAGTAGTACTCACAAAGCAGCGGGGAGGCCGGCAGCGTAACGTCATTTACTTAGTCACACTCCTCCCAATTCATTAATGAAGTGGGAGGAGCATGACTGAGGAGCGACGTTACGCTGCCGGCCTCCCCACTGCTTTGTGAGTACTACTACAGACGATTAACGTTGTTTAACACAGCAGAGCCACTGCTTGAGGATTAAATAAATACACTTTACATGTAAAGACTGCTGTGAGCGGGGCCCAGTGTAATGAAGAACAGTGACTGCACTGGGCCCCGCCGCATGTGCAACATCAGTTGCCGGCCTCCAGCCCCTCCTCCCACCCCGCGTGATAGAGATGTAACTGATACATCGCAGGCCGCACTGTGCAGCATAGCGGCCAGCGATGTATCAGTTTCAGCCATGTAAAAAAGGCACCATTCACTTTATAAGACGCACTGCCATTTTCCCCCCACTTTTGGGGGGAAAAAGTGTGTCTTATAAAGCGAAAAATAAGGTATGTATTTTTTAAATTTATTTATATTATTTGCACTTGATTGATCAATTGTACAACATCACTAATAAATGAGCACTTTGTTAGATATATAAACCTGGTAAAGGCATCTGTGTATGACAAAGACCCCATTGAGCAGGGTTGAAACGTTACACGGGAATAAAGATTCACCATCTTCAGTCAAGTCTGGAGCGCTGCTCATCTTTTCTCATTTTATTAAGGAAAAGGCTCCTGGCCTAGACCCTTGGAGGCATTGCACCCATTATTTCATAAGGACTGTGCTGCTGCTTCTTTTTTGCATTGTGAGATGACTTCTAGGTATAGAGAAAAGCTACCAGTGTCCTCTTCTTCCCAGTTTACTATTATAGACAAGATCAGAGCTGAGATGACTTCTAGCTATAGAGGAAAGTTACCAGTGTCCTCTTCTCCCCAGTTTATTATTATAGACACGATCAGAGCTGAGATGACTTCTAGGTATAGAGGAAAGCTACCAGTGTCCTCTTCTCCCCAGTGTATTATTATAGACAGGATCACAGCTGAGTTGACTTCTAGGTATAGAGGAAAGTTACTAGTGTCATTTTCTCTCCAGTTTATTATTATAGACACGATCAGAGGTATAGAGGAAATTTAGCCAGTATCCTCTTTTCCCCCAGGACCTACGTACCTTCTCAAACTTGCTGCAGGGACCTCCATATTCAATCATCTGGTACCATCTTGCTGCTGTGTGAGCAGGGTAATACTTGAATGTATCGGTACGGTGAGTCCTAGGCACCCCAGTCTGATACTGTGTGCAAGTATGAACAATGCTGCATGGTTGTCATAACCATGGAAACAAGCAGTGTATAATATGATAGAAAAAATGAATCCAGCCAGCAAAGGAAGCAATATGGATAATCACAATACATAAATAAGTGCCTTGTATTAACTTTCTCTACATGATAAATGCCATTTGCTGAAATGAGACAACCCCTTTAAAACTTACACCACAAATGATAAATCCCCCTATATTTTTCAATTTACTATTCACTTCAAGTAATATTTTTTAAGGTTGTGAGTCACCTTAAAGGGAATGTGTCACTTTAGCAAGTGGCATTTATCATGCAGAGAAAGAGAATACAATCCACTGGTTAATGTATTGCTACTATCCATATTGCTGGTTGGAGTCATCTTCCCATCACATTATACACTGCTCGTTTCCATGGTTACGAACACCCAGCAATCCATCAGTGGTGGCTGTGCTTGCACACTATAGGAAAAAGTGCCAGCCTTTCTGGTGGCCCAGACGATGGGAGTGCACATAGGCTGGTGCTTTTTCTATAGTGTGCAAGCACGGCCACCACTGATGGAAACAAGCAGTGTATAATGAGATGCAAAAATGAATCCAGCCAGTAAAGGAAGCAATATAGATAATTACAATACATTAGTAAGTGCCTTGTATTAACTTTCTCTAATAAATGATATTTGCTGAAGTGAGACAAACTCTTTAAGTCATTTAACAAAAGGAAAAAGGGAAAAAAAGCAAAAAATGGTAAATTATAGCAGCAAATGGTGCACTTTAATTCAAAAGTCATGAATTATTCCCTTCCATATGCCTCCTCTTATTTTGTTTTCAAAAAGAAGAGGCTGATGGAGAAAAGAAGTATTAGACCCACTCACCTATATACCAGAATATCTGCCAGTGGCCCAGGCTTTGACACAATAATCCGAGTGATGAAGCCAAAACAATCCCATTTGAACTAGTTCCTTACATCTATGATTATTTTGTATAGCGTATTAACGGTTTATCCTGCAATAAGGACTAAAAGATATCTAGTTAGAGGCTAAACCCTTACAATAATCACTTTGTTGGCCCAATGAACCATAGTTAGAAACTGGAATGGAATA
Organism: Rhinella marina; assembly: GCA_900303285.1. Classification (NCBI taxonomy): domain Eukaryota; kingdom Metazoa; phylum Chordata; class Amphibia; order Anura; family Bufonidae; genus Rhinella; species Rhinella marina. The sequence goes on from ONZH01024325.1 coordinate 12,849, forward strand.
ATACAGACCATACTACACAGGGTTTCTTTGCAGCCAACCACATAGGTTTACATAACACTAAATTAAATAAACAAAACAAATCTTATCAAGGCTATTTTCAAAGTTACATCTTTTCATTTTAAATTCCTTTCATTTTAAATAACATTGGTTGTAGACATATACATAACCTTTAACTTAAATTTTATTGTGTTATGAAAACAAAAAAATACAAAAAAGGCTTATAGGACTTGGCTCACTAAAGACTTCAGGCGACCGTACACTTTCAATTACTGCTGGCTGACAGCTGTCTCTCCTGACTCCCCCATACATATAAACATTCGGCTCTGCTATACTTGTATGTGTATTTAATGGGTGTGGCTTATCTCTAGGGAGAATAAAAGGATCAGGTGAAAATATTAACTTCTCCCAATCCATCTCTTCTCTAACATCCTCTGTTGGGGGAGATTCGGGGGCTCCCCACACAAATTAATTAGATCGTCTGCCAAACCTACTGTTCCCAAGGGGTTTGGTCGTAGATACACTAATGTGTATGGGACCATTACAGATGTGTCGATTCTTACCTTTCAATAATTTCTGTAAATTATTGTGACATACTAGCATAACACTCAGAAGGCCGAACCTCACATCACAACCACTGGGTGGTCAAATAAATAAAGCATAAATAACTGTAAAGTCGGTTTACATTGTTAATGGCTGCGCAGCACCTTTAAACATTGGCTGTTGCTAGTATGGGGTTTGGCTGGTTAGATGGCAGCACAATATGCAAATTATTGCTCTTCTGGTCTGCTAATGCAGATTTTTTGACAGTAAACAGAGAATATTAATCAACTCTGGCATACCCACTTCTCCAACCCACACTATGCCACTGAATGGGTCAAATTCTGAACATTTTATGGAGATTCATTGTAAAAGATGACAAACTTTAATGTTATTTTTATTTTTAAAATATACTGTATAATATAGCTATGAAGTCAGAATTGTCATTGCTTGTGTTTTTTGGCTAAAATTGGCTTTGCTACACTAAGGGAACATAAAATGAAAAAACTTGAATGACATTAATTTCTGACGCTGTAGAATCATTTTCCATACACAGACATCTCTGCAACTAGTTGTCTCAAAATAAAAATGTATTCTGCTTTCCTGCCAAGTGGATATTTTTTAAGCACGTATTTAAAAAATGGTGATGTTTAGAAGTTGTTAAATCAATTGACTATATCGCATTTTGTATGAATCATTTGAGTAGTATTGACAGAATTGTGACAATAATTTTTGCTTTTACTCTACAGACAGCGGAAAGTGGCTCAAATAATATATACTCTACGGCAAAAATAAAAGTACATTACAAAATATACATGTGTCACATATAACAATACAAATCTAGTGCCAACAAAACATGTCACCAGAACCTATAATGTCCAATCAGATATTTTCTTAACTTTTCAAACTTGGTCTTGAAAAATGAAATTAGCAGTCTGATTGAATATTTTTCTGGACTATTTTCCATGGCATCCATGCCTATTTATTCACTACATAACAACAGCTATTGGAAAAAAGTAGTTTTTTTACTATGTCAAACATGCAATATGAATTGTATTCTGTTGCTTATATTGTTCTAATAAAAAAAGATTTGAAAAGAAAACGTAGGTTAGACCAATTATGTAATTTATATTTCAAACAGCTACAAATAAAATAGCATAGTGACAGCAGTATCACCAAATTATTTTTATACCAACAACACTATTAACTCTTTCTAAAGAGTATAGCTACTAATTAATAGTCACATACACTTAGGCTGAAAGCAAACGACTTAACAACTTTCAGACATTTCCTGTTATAAAAAATGTTCTAAGTAAAAGGGAACTTGTCACCATGAAAATGCAATGGAAGCTGTAGGTAGGTGTTATAGAGTGGGATGAGTTGAGCAGAATGATAAATAGTTTGTCAGAAAAAGATTCATAAAGCCTTTAACCTTTAAAAACCAATTCATCCATTTCCATTTAAAAACCAATTCATCATCTGCTCACTCTGAGTTCATCGAGCATTCCTAATTAGTCTTTGACAGCTATCTCAGTTGTAGACTTTGGCTAGTTCCACACTAGTGGTCAATTCTTCTGGCAGACTGTTCCGGCAGTGGAACAGCCTCCAGGAAGACATTATATCCGGCATAGCTGTAAACTACCTGAGCCCGCTGGAGCCCCTTGACTACAATGGGCCTCGGCGGGATCTAGCCTGTTTCCGGCATTAGTGTTAGCTGGGACTTGGCCAGACAAAAACTGCTGCTCGCAGTGGTGTTTGTCCGGCTGAATCCCGACACTAATGCCTGCCGTGTCCCATTATAGTCACTAGGGCCTTGGTGGTGCTCCAGCCTTTTCCAGCTATCTCAGATATGATGTCTTCCAACAAGCTGTTCCTCTGCTGGAAGAATTTACCGCTGGTGTGAAACTAGCCTTATTCAAGGAAAACTGTCACTCACTGACTGCCCATGTGACTGTTAATCTGCATTTACATGAGCCAATAATCATTCAGATTATCAGGAATGACCATTCTGTCCATGTAAATGTGCTGCTGATCACACAATGAACTAGCAAAATGCTTCTGTCATTCATGCAGGCACCACAGATCATAGTTTCAAGGCAACAGATTGTGTGGTCTAAACAGTGATCTGCTACTCAGAAGCCATGATTCTGTATGAGGAAGAGGGATCACAATAGCAATCCTTCGTCCTCATACAGTGAAGGAGATCGCTGCATCGTCGGTCAGCAGACCTGTCTCAATTTTCATTTTTTACATCTGTTTTAGGCATAGAAAATGGTTTAAATTTAAGCCAGCAAGGAAACTGTCTTACATTCAGACTGCTGGTGGATACGCCAAAGTTATGTTGAGGCGGGTGCCTCTTCATAAATTTGGCAGATCCACTGCCAGTGTATGGGGCTATTAAGACCGGTGTCTAAAACATCGGTCTTAATAAATGACCCCCTTAGTATTTGGTGGCATTCTGTTATAAAGATCAACATGAATCAAACACTTGGGTTAACCTTCCACAAGCTTCACTATACCTTACCATACTTTCTGAACAGGTCGGGATAGGTCATCAAGATCTGAAACCAATGTCACCAATAAAGCATATGATGGGAGGTACCCTATATCTAGGAGCACTGAGCACTGTGATTGGTAGTATATCATTGAATATCATTTGTGGATACGTTTTAGTGTAAAAAATATTAAATACTCCAGTTGTCTGGTCTCACAAAGTCTCACTAAGTCAGTCTGTATACCCTCCCTGTCTGTATACCCTCCCTGTCCACATTACACTAAGTAACAATGAATGTGTATACAAGGAAAGTTGCCAATCACTGGAGGTGGAAGAGAAATTCAGACTTCTTAGCTCATGTTGGGAAAGCATTTTTATTTCTTCTCACATCAAAATAGAGCTTAAATAATTCCTCACATTTGCTTCTCCCATGTGGCCCTCAGGACAGTATAATAGACTTGACAGATATAACAGTATATTCTAGTAACTTGTAACTTTTCTGCAGAATGGGGGGAGTCCTGACAGCCATGCCCATCTGGATGAGAGTCAAACGGGGGCAATACAAACAACCAAACATAAAAAGTGCCAACTAGCTCTCACCCGTCAGGTGCAGTCCATGGTGTGGCTCCCATAGGTCCTCCTGAGGTTTTCATTACATCACCCAGCCAGTAGAATGGTTCCTCACATGAGAAACCTAAAGTCCTCCTCGCTGGAACTGCTGCTACACGACATCAAAGGACGCTCCTGCCTCTTGTAGGCCACGCTCGCTGCCGTAGTAGAACTTCAGTGCCCTCTTCTTCCGGAATTCGGACATGACCGGGTCCGGGTGGTGGTGACGCTGGTGAGCGCTGCAGCCATTTGCGCTTTTCTGGATCCTCCTGCCGGGACAGAAGAGGTAAGGACTTCTGGCTGCAGCGGTTCTGGCAAGGTTGCATCCGGGGAATTAGCCCCAGCTATGCTTCCTTTGAGCATGTAGCTCCTACCTACAAGCACCCGCATATACTACTCTCTCCTTCACCCAAGCGGCACCAGTTTGAGAAAGGCCAGAAAGGCCGAAACGTCACTTGTTATATTGGGCCCCATACCAAATAAATCTTCACTTGCAAATACTCTGACTGTGCTGGAGTTTTTCTTTCACTACAGACGGGGTGGGAACCCGACATCCAGCTTCAACTTGCAGTGTGCCACAAAGTCATTTTTGGATATACTACCCTGATGTCTGGAGCGGGCGGTGGTTAAGGGAACTCGTCCCCAAAGGCCATCTGGTTCCAGTTAGGACGCAGCTCTTTAGCCATGCTTGCTACTAGCTCAGTGTTCTGCGCTGGTCTAAACTGGTTCAGAGGAGGGTGGAGTACTGAGGGAGGAGTCTTCACTCCCTATACGTGCAAATAGTTAGATCCTGGTGGGCCGGTCTGTTTTTTTCTAGTTCTGAGGTGGGGCGCATCGTCATTTTCACGCCTCAAGCAGAATGCGTACGTTTCGTACGTTTCATACGTATCGTACGTATCGTTAGCGTTCAAAATTTTGCAAAGATTTACGAATAATACGAAGCGAATCAAAAAAAATACGGATTCGCTTCGGAGGAGAAAATTTCAAAAATTCGATATGACTCTATGAAGCATTGAATAGAGTCTACCTGCAGCTAAAACTTTTTTTTTAATTTTTCCATTCACACAGCTATATGATGACTTGTTTTTTTAGGGACAAGTTGTACTTTTTAATGGCACCATTTAATATTGCATACAATGTAGTAGAAGCTGAAAAAAAAATTGTGGTGGAATTGTAAAAAAAAAATGCAATTCCGTCACAGTTTTATGGGTTTTGTTTCTACGGCATTCACTATGAGGTAAAACTGAGCTCTTCATTCTCTAGTTCAAATCGATTATGGCAATACTATATTTGTGTAGTTTTTCTTGTGTTTTAATACTGAAAAAAAACTTTTCAAAAAATATGTTTTTTTCTTTTCATTGCCATATTCTGACCAACATAACTTTTTTTTGTTATGTCTAAGCTCATTTCTTGTGGGACTATTTGTAGTTATTATACCATTCACCATTTTGGGGTAGTAACATATGGCGTTATTGATCAAACTGGTTTAAAGTAGAACTGGCTTAGTTGCCCATATCAACCAATCAGATTCCACCTTTCCATTTTCCAAAGGAGCTGTCAAAAATGAAAGGTGGAATCAGATTGGTTGCAATGGGGGACTAAGCCAGTTTCTACTTTACACCAGTTTGATAAATGACCCCAAAAGTTTGTAAGTATGTACAAAGACATCTGTCCATACAGTTCAACCTGTTATCCTGCAAGTTGATCCAGAGGAAGGCAAAAAAACCCCTATGAGGTAGAAACCAATTTTCCTTCCCGACTCCAATCAGGCAATCAGAATAACTCCCTGAATCAACGACCCCTCTCTAGTAACTATAACCTATAATATTATTACCCTCCAAAAATACATCCAGGCCCCTTTTAAACTCTTTTAGGGAATTCACCATCACCATCTCCTCAGGCAGAGAGTTCCATAGTCTCACTGCTCATACCGTAAAGAATCCTCTTCTATGTTTGTGTATAAACCTTCTTTCCTCCAGACGCAGAGGATGTCCCCTCGTCACAGTCCTGGGGATAAATTGATCATGGGAAAGATCTCTGTACTGACCCCTGATATATTTATACAAAGCTATTAGATCTCCCCTCAGTCGTCTTTTTTCTAACGTAAATAACCCTAATTTTGATAATCTTTCAGGGTACTATAGTCTACCCATTCCAGTTATTACTTTAGTTGCCCTCCTCTGAACCGTCTCCAGCTCTGCTATGTCTGCCTTGTTCACAGGAGCCCAGAAGTGTACACAGTACTCCATGTGTGGTCTGACTAGTGATTTGTAAAGTGGCAGGACTATGTTCTCATCACGGGCATCTATGCCTCTTTTGATGCAACCCATTATCTTATTTGCCTTGGAAGCAGCTGCCTGACACTGGTTTCTACAGCTTAGTTTGCTTTTCACTAAAATTCCTAAAGGTTTTTACATGTCAGTGTTACCCAGTGTTTTACCATTTAGTATGTAATGGTGACTTTCATTATTCCTTCCTATGTGCATAACCTTACATTTTTTAGTGTTAAACCTCATCTGCCACTTTTCTGCCCATGCCTCCAGTCTATCCAGATCTATCTGTAGCAGTATACTGTTCTCTTCTGTGTTAATTACTTTACACAGTTTAGTGTTATCTGCAAAAATGTATATTTTATTGTGCAAGCTTTCTACAAGATCATTAAAAGGGTTGGCCACTTTCCGGCTGCTGTTGATCAATGTGTTTCTAAGATGACTATATGCCACTTACAAATATAGTTTTTGTTAATATTCTGCTCAATTTTCTATATTTCATGAGGTATTCTGTCTTGTTGACCAAATCTTTTGTATTAATGGAGGGAAGCAAATCAGCCTCCTTCCTTAAAATATACTACACCTGCAATAAACTCACCAATTCTCAAGTGCAGATGGTAGATTTGGTATATTGGAGTGGTGTGTCTGGAGTAATTTTTGCCTGGTCACATCACCCACCATTAGACTCCATCTTATGGACAGATCTCCTGTGTGGACAGCACAGAAGATTTGCCTAACAACTTGTGAAATATAGTCACAGAAAATCAGCAAATGCTATAAGTGTCATATAATCATCTTACACACACATTGGTCAACATACTGACCCCTGTGGTATTCCAATATTGACAGAGACCCAATCTTAGTGTGTACTGATAATAACCACCCTCTGTTTTCTATCACTCATCCAGTTACTTACCCACATACACACATGTGTATGACTTTCTGATCAATTTTTATTACATTTTTTAGGGGAGATAAAGTAATTAAAAAAACCAATGAATCTGATGGGTTTTTTTTTTTCGTTATGCCATTCACCATATTGGATATTTGAATAGTACATGTGGGGTAATTAAAATTTTTATATATCTTTTTATTTTTGCTGCCCTCACAGAGGATATGATAGTGTACAGACAAAATCACTGATTTCAACAGTCTGTCACTTCTGTCACTTCTGTGATGGCAATTAGTACAGACCTGCCTAAGTCCTCATCGCAGAAAAGATGAGTCTGATGTTGCTTGGTTTTCCCTGTCTCCTCCACATTTGAAAGATGATTGACAGGTTTCTTTGCTATGCACAACAGAAAATAAACCTGTCAATCATTGTATTGAGGCAGAGGATGGTGGAGTCAGTGACAGCATCAGACTAATCTGTCTCACAGGCCTGGACCCTGCTGTGAGCCTCAGCAGGTCAGTACCCTAAGGCTCCATTCACATGTCCGTATGTCCGGTGTCCGTGTTTTGTGGATCCGCAATTTGCGGATCCGCAAAACATGGACACCGGCCATGTGCATTCTGCAATTTGCGGACCGCACATAATAGAAATGCCTTTTCTTGTCCGTGTTTTCGGACAAGAATAGGACATGTTCTATTTTTTTCGGGAGCCGTGGAACAGAAGTGCGGATACGGATGGCAGGCTGTTACTGTTAGGCTGGGAAGGGCCAATAACTGTGTCCCTTCCCACCCTGGTAGTGCCAGGCTGCCGCTGCTAGTTGCATCTGGCTTGAAGGAAAAAAGGGGGGACCCCACGCCATTTTTTAAAATTCCCAGCGTAACAGTAACAGCCTGCCGCTGCCCCAGAACTGGACCCTCAATTTAGAAGGTCCGGTCCTGCTGGTACCCGGCTCTTCCCGACACCCCTGGTGGCTGTGGGTGCTGAGGTAATAGATGTTGAGGTTAGTGCTGGCCATACCGGCAAGCACTAAGCCCAGTATTAGTAATCAGGGCCGTCTGTAGATAGCCGTGATTACTAAAACTGCAGTGTTGTAAAAAAAAAAAAAAAAATATTTAAAAAATATAAAAGCTGGTCCGACGTAATCCAACGAATCTGAAGTAGTCCTCTGCATTCACGATCCTGAAAAATAGAAAACAAACAAACAAAACAAACACAAACCACTTACCTCCTCAGGCTTCTTCTTTGTAGGGACTTCTCCCATCCAGCAGGTGGCGCTGTGGTAAAACTTACCACTCTGCGCGCCATCTTTCTGCTGGACGGGAGGAGGGAGCTGCCAGGGAAGGTAAGTAGTGTCTCTGAGTGTCTGTCTGTGTGTGTGGGGGCCAAGCGGGGGGGGGGTGCCCGGTTTACTCCCATAGACTTCAATTATGCTCGGGTGCTCGGCCGAGCACTCGAACACCCCCGAGTTCTCGGCCAGAGCACCCGAGCGTACGAGCACCTGGGTGCTCGATCATCACTATCAAGCAGCCAAACAGTCCAGAGGCACTGGACATCTACAGTATCTTGTAAATTATGTACTTTCTCATAGTAAACATTTATAAAAGAAAATGTCTGTCATTTATTACCAATGATTAAACATCATTAAAATCATAATAATCTGCTAAGACATTATTGGCCTACAGGGATAAATTAATTGTACTAATTAGCAATAATATTTTTATTTATTTCAGTTTTTTCAAATCTCTTAGTTTTGCCACAAAAGAACCATCTGACTTTATGGGAAAAAAATCTAGCCAATAAACCTCACAAGACTAACTGAATCATTATGCCATCTGCATTGGTGACATTTGCCATGTGGAAAGTGAGAAGAAATATTTAGCAGAGCAGTATTTGTGTGTCTTTTTATTATTTCAGTGAAAGGTTAAATTAACTACCAGAATTCTTATAAAGCAACAGTGCTCTCTGGTGGCATTCACATAGGATTCAATTTCTAGTGTCTCCCAGGCAAACAACATTGTAGAAAAATGAGTAGATAGATAGTTAGATAGATAGATACTGTAGATATCTAGATACTGTAGATATTTAGATACGATAGATAGATAGATAGATAGATAGATAGATAGATAGATAGATAGATAGATAGATTTTTAGCACAAAATAAAAAATGGTGATGAGTAAGGTAGAAATATGCACAAGAAAACTGTGGTAAAGTTAAATAAACACATAATTAAAAAGAATATTAGAGAGGATTAAAATATTATATTGGGGCACAATTACATGTTAGAGATAAAAAAAAACTAAACATTTTTAATTGCAATTATGTTTGTGCCAAAATCATTTTTATGGAGGACATGAAAGAGTCAACTTGTTTAACTGTTCACAGTAACAGTAACTTTGACTAGGTGTTCCCAAACTTTTGCATGCCACTGTATATATATAGTTATACACACCGTAGGTCACAACTCCCAATTTATACACCAAATGTATCCTTTGGGTTTCATTTGCTCGACAGATACAAAACAAAGTGTCCTTTTGGACTACATCAGACCGATATGTATCACTATACCTTTTTTTGCAATATGGAATGGTAGAGTACACTACACTCTTCCATTCAAAGATATACATTAATTAAAAAAATACACAATCTGGCACTATCTCTGTCCCCCCACCAGCACAAAAGTCACCATCTCTGCCCCACCCTCAGGAACACACAGGATGCCAAAACAAGTTGCCATCACTGCCTCCCAGCACACAGGTCACCTTCCCCTACCAACACACAGGTTGCCAACACAGGTTGCATCTTTTTCCCCCAACACATAGGTAACCATTGTTTGTCCCCCGAAAACACAGGACTCTATCTCTACACACCTCTCCACACAAGAGTATGTGCTACAAAGCATTCTCAGCCAAAACTCCTCCTAATCTGTGAAAGGATCTTCCTGTCACATAGGCCCACTTCTACTTCAGAGTCACATGTCTTGAGAATTTCACATGGCCCTGTGATGTCAGAAAGTCCTCCTGAGTCCCTTACCATGGCACGTACTATGAATGCTCTGTCCTGTGCTATGCTAGAGTAGTGCATTGTTGAACAGAGAAGTCAGCCTGGAGAATGCTGGTCCCAGGCCCCCTCTGTCCATGGGTGGTGGGTCCTGTCTACAGGACCCTACTCTTGCCATGCATGGCTTCTATCCCAGCCCCTGATAATGTGGGCCCTGCAGCAACTGTAACAGGTGCTTTGGAGGTAGTTACACCCCTCCTCGATTGGGTTGAAATCTGGGGAAAATGGATGTCACTTTAATACCTTAAAAACTTTGTTTTACTTGTCAAAACATTCTTGGACAATATGTGCAGTGTGACAGGGAGCATTATCCTCTTGAAAGTGGTCACTGAATGTAGGAAATACTTCTACCACAAAGGAGTGTACTTTTTCTGCAACAATGTGTAGGTACAGTAGATGTCATATGTTAAACTAGCACCCAGATGAATGCCAGAACCCAAAGTTTCACTGCAGAACATTGCCAAAAGCATCAAAGAGACCTTTGTCAGATCAACATGCAAATCATAGGTAGGTCTTGCACACATAGCCATACAAGATTCATCAGATCAAGCCATCAACTTCCATTTCCCCATGGTTAGGGTCTGAAGCTCATTGTAGATATGTATGCCAGTGGACATCATGGGACTGTTCTGTGACTGAGTAGCTCTATATGCAGAAAGCTGTGATGCAGTGTGTGCACTGACACCTTTCTATTACGGTACATCCAGCATAATTTTTGGCACTTTGTGATATACTAGCTTTTTCTTTGAATCAGACTAGATCAGCCTATCTAGTTCGGTCGTTACGAGTATCAATGAGTCTTGGGTAACATTTTGGAGATGCTCCAGCCCAGTCATCTAGCCATCACAAAGGGATCCCTTGTTAAAGTTGTTCAGACCTTTATATTTATACATTTTTCCTGTTTCACACAACACATCAACTTTAATGGGCATCTGTCCGCAGATTTTGTACCTATGAAACTGGCTGATCTGTTACACGTGCGCTTGACAGTTGAAGACATCTGTGTTGGTCCCATGTTCATATGTGCCCGCATTGCTGAGTAAATTAATTTTATTTAATATATGCAAATTAGTCTCTAGGAGCAACTGGGTGTTAGCATTACACTTAAAGGCTGCACTTTCTTTGCAATTGCTGCTTCCTTTATGCTTTGATTGACAGGACCAGTTGATAAAATTTTCACTGCCATTCAGAATTTGTTAACCCATGGTCCTGAGCTTCAAAAACCTATGTCATGTTAATGTATGGCATGGATCGAAAGCTCCAGAAATCTAGCTGGTCTCCAACAGCCAGGGACCAGATTGTGTATTTTTTATTAATGTATATCTTTGAATGGAAGAGTGTAGTGTACTCTACAATTCCATATTGCAAAAAAGGTATAATGATACACACCAGTCTGATGCAGTCCAAAAGGACACTTTGTTTTGCATCTGTCAAGCAAATGAAACCCAAATGATACCTTTGGTGTATAAATTGGGAGTTGTGACCTATATTTAACTATATATACAGTGGCATGCAAAAGTTTTGGCACCCCTAGTCAAAATTACTGTTACTGTGAACAGTTAAATAAGTTGAAGACAAAATGATCTCCAAAAGGCACAGTTAAAGATGACACATTTCCTTTGTATTTTAAGCAAAAACATTGTATTTTCATCTTTTGATTTTCAAAATAATAAAAGTTTAAAAAGTTTGGGCACCCTGCATGCTTGTAAATGCTTTTTTTAGCCAGACAAGAATCTTTTAATTTTTGTTTAAGGGATTTTTCATCCATTCTTCCTTGCAAAAGTCTCCCAGCTCTGTGAGATTCCTGGGCCGTCTTGCATGCACTGCTCTTTTGCGGTCTATCCACAGATTTTTCAATGATGTTCAGATCAGGGGACTGTGAGGGCCATGGTAAAAACTTCAGCTTGTGCCTTTTGAGGTAGTCTACAGGGTTAGTCAAAAGTCTCAGGAAACTCTTTTATTTCAGGAAAAATGGAAAATGAAATATCTAAATACCCCATCAAGTAAGGGGTGAGGGTGTCTATCTTTTAGGCTATGTCTAGAACATGGCTACCATCTTGAAAGCCGCCAAATTGGATCAAGGACATTTTTTTTCCCAAGGGAATGGGGTCATGAAGCATATCAAAGAGGACCAGAGTTTTCTCAGAAATCAATTGATGCAATCAGATTTGCAATATTTGCAGAGAAAAACATCCATTTTAAAAATTACCTATAGACAGACAGCCATTTAAATACACACTGAATCATGTAGTTATTTTAAGAACCACAAAAATAATAATTTTTCCACCATTAGTCTGAATTATCCCATGGATGTGTCCCGTGTGCTTACCTCCCACATGTATATTAGATATCACTGTTGCTTCCTGAATATAAGTGGTCACCTGAAGTGAAGAGTGTCTCATAACTGACGTAATTTAGAATATGGATATGTTACACAGGAGATAGGTATCAGATGTTAAATACATGTATATTAGAAAATTGTATAATTTCTCACGTTTAAATAAGTGTAAAAAATAAAAGACTGAATACCACTTTAAATTGTTTTTCACTGTGGGCTTAAGAGTCTAGTGGATTGCCTTGTAGGTGATTGGGAGCATTTCTTGTATAAGATGGTATACTTAGTTGTCAGTAAGACCGCCCACTAGACTTTAAGGACCAGAATGAATAGGAAATAAAATGTAAAAAAAATTAAATTGTACTATATGTACAGCGCTGGTAGCAAAAGGGTTAAATGTAGAACAAAAATATAATGTGAACCCAGCCTTAGATTGCATTTTTAAATGTAGAGCTTCCATTTAGGATTTGCACCGGCGACTCTGGTTAATGGAATCTAACAAATTTCCAATCTTAAATCCCTGACATATGTGAGGTGAGATCCAAATACAGAGTCAGGAGCAGAGTCAGAGAGGTAATGCAGAGTAAAAAAAAAAAAAAAAAAACAGAACTACAAGTGACAGAAGGGCTGGCAAATGGGGAGTCAGACAGTTCAGAGTCAATACCAATGCAGATCAGGTAGGGTTAATCCAGAGAGTAGTAAAATGTGAGGCGGCTCAGAAAATTTGAGCATAATATCATTGCTAAATGACATTAGGTTGTAAGACACAAAAACGGGCACAGGAAATAGTACAAAGCAGGTTCAACTAGAGCATTGGACACTTTGACTACTCATTTGTCCAATGACCAAAACTCCTGATTGACCAACTATCTAGCTGAATCTTCTGATTGGTGGAATGGCCAAGTCCTGCTAATTGGCAGGACAGACATTGCAAAAGTGCAGATATCTTACAGAAGGGTCCCTTTAATCAAAACTTTCAATTGAGCACATAAATCGATAAATATAACATTTTATTCACTATTTTAATTATGGTGGTTTTCCTGACTATGGCTGTATAATTCAAGACAATTTGTGTTAAAATGTGCATTTTTATATAGGAACTTCCACTTAGGACATGCACATAGATGCCAGTGTAAGCTTTCCATTAACCTCCAAACTATATTATCTATATCATTAGTTATCTTACTTTAGTGTATTGATATAGAACAATGATACAAATTGGATATGTAAAAAGCGTCATATCTATATCTACCATGTGCATGATGCAAAATCTAATTTTAGATTTTTTTTTGTGTCTTCTCTTCTTTCTAAAAATCAAATCACAAGTTAAAAAAGAATTTAAGTCTGTATGTTGCCTGTCATAAATGATACTTTAATCTGTCGAGTGCACTAATGAAATTTAATATTTGATGTTAAATTTTAGAAATATAATGAATATGTCGTTTCTTTATTATTGATGCTAAATCAGGGGTTATAATTTGTTCCAACAGAATTATGTTGAAATAGATTGAATTAAATATTAAGAACACATCTCTTTCATTATTATCTTTTAATGTAATATGAAATAATGTCTGTAGTCAGCTTGAAATTTAGAAATTTGGATTTAGAAATATTTCTGACAAAGTGTGGCAGGTATACATTTTGTTTTTGATAGGTGATGATGAATGCATATACGATCTCTTGTATCATGTCCACTTTGTAGGATTGTAACTTTCTAAAAGATAATAAAAAACAAAGCAACCTTTCACTAGATTTTGGTTCCCTAAACCACCAACATGTTTCACTGCTGGAGTTCAGGGCACTAAATATGCTTCAGTCAAAATTCTCAGAGCATTGAGTATAAAAAAAAACACATATATCTTTGTAAATTACTGGAAAAGAGTCATGAGAAGAGTCCAGTAGACTCCAGGGTATGTAAAATGCAGCAAGGTGTACTGATTGCAAGCCCTTGAAGCTGCCAGACTCTTTTCATTACTCTTCTCTAATCATGTACTACATGCTGGTTTTAAACTTTATGGGGGCAGTGTATTATTAGAGTAATACAAGTGCATCTCAATAAATTAGAATATCATCAAAAAGTTTTTTTTTCAGTAATTCAATTCAAAAAGTGAAACACATATATTATATACAGTCATTACATACAGAGTGAACTTTTTCAAGTGTTTATGTTAATGTTAATGATTATGGCTTACAGCCAAGGAAAATCCAAAATTCATTATCTCAGAAAATTAGAATATTATATTAGACCAACTGTATTTTTTTTAAACACTGAAATGTTAGCCAAATGAAAAGTATGTACAGTAAATGCACTCACTATTTGGTTGGGGCTCCTTTTGCATGAATGACTGCATCAATGTGGCGTGACATGGAGGCGATCAGCCTATGGCACTGCAGAGGTGTTATGGAAGCCCAGGTTGCTTTGATAGCAGCCTTCAGCTCGTCTGCATTTTTGGGTCTGGTGTCTCTCATCTTCCTCTTGACAATACCCCATAGATTCTCTATGGAGTTAAGGTCAGGCAAGTTTGCTGGCCAATCAATCACAGTGATACTGTGGTTATTAAACCAGGTATTGGTACTTTTGGCAGTGTGGACAGGTGCCAAGTTGTGCTGGAAAATAAAAATTCCATCTCCAAAAAACTTGTCTGCAGAGGGAAGCATGAAGTGCTCTAAAATTTCCTGGTAGGCGGCTACAGTGACAGTGACTCTGGGTCCTTGATTTCCAAATGAAATGCAAAATGTACTTTAATCTGAGAAAAACACCATTGACACCTCAGCAACAGTCCAGTTCTTTTTCTCCTTGGCCCAGGTAAGACGCTTCTGGCGTTGTCTGTTGGTCATGAGTGGCTTGACAAATGGAATGCGACACTTGTAGCCCATGTCCTGAGTATGTCTGTGTGTGGTGGCTCTTGAAGCACTGACTCCAGCAGCAGTCCACTCCTTGTGAATCTCCCCCAAATTTAGGAAAGGCCTTTTCTTAACAATCCTATCAAGGCTGCGGTTCTCCCTGTTGCTTGTGCACCTTTTTCTACCATCCTTTTTCATTTCACTCAACTTTCCATTAATATGCTTCGATACAGCACTCTGTGAACAGCCATCTTCTTTAGCAATGACCTTTTGTGGCTTACCCTCCTTGCGGAGTGTGTCAATGACAATCTTCTGGACATCTGTCAAGTCAGCAGTAGTGATGATCGAGCACCCCAATGCTCGGGTGCTCTAGCCGAACACTAGGTGGTGCTCGAGTGCTCGGCCGAGCACCCGAGTATAATAGAAGTCTATGGGAGAAGACCAGGCACCCCCTGCTCATGGGAAACTTGAGAAAATGGTGGAAACACCACTGTAATGGTTAGGGAACAGCATGGGGAGGATGTCTGGATGCATCTTGGATACCAAAGTTGCTGCTATTAACGATAATGTCCGACTATTAAGCCACTTTGCCACTTTTACGGAATGACAAAAATACCCCTCACCCAACATGGATTTTAGAGGAAATATTGTTAGGAAACATATATTTACTTGTACGTAAAGTGCAAGTAGCAGCACACCCTCACCCCTAATGTTTTACACTGTCAGATCAGCAGCAGGCACTTGCCCCGAATGTTTTACATGGTCAGCTCAGCAGCAGACCCTCACCCCAAATGTTTTTGAGTGTCAGCAGCACTGAACATCAACTTGTCAGGGTGAGGATCAGAGTGAAGAAGTAACATAGTAAAATAGTAACAGTTTATAAGGCCGAAAAAGACATCTGTCCATCCAGTTCGCTTTGTTATCCTGCAAGTTGATCCAGAGGAAGGCAAAAAACCCCTGTGAGGTAGAAGCCAATATTCCTCACTTTAAGGGAAAAAATTCCTTCCCGAAGAGGAAGAGGAAGTAGTGGATGATGAGGGAGAGAGAGAAAGGGACAACCAGAGGGAATGAATGGCGATCTGAGACGTCCAGCTGCAAAGGGGGGTCCCTCGCAAGGGGAGATTCGTCTCAAACTGGTGAGGCCTCCCAATCCCCTTCCCGCTCAGATCTGCAGACTTTCAAAGGAAACATGAGTTTGAATTTTAGGGAAAGATAGAGGACAGATTTCAATGTTTTTAGGGGGGACTGTGAAGGTGAGCAATAAGAAAAAACATGGAAATCTGTTACATCTTATCTGTTACATCTTATGTTATGCATTTAGCAATCATCTTACCCAGATAACGTAACAAGATTGTTTTTAGCTTGGAACAGCTTACACAAGGCCTTCAGACAGAAGCACCTAGTTCCTGTTTTGAATGACGAAGAGAATATTAGTCAGCCAACGCCTGAATAAGACTGCGCAGATGCAAAAGAAACCTATTGTATACATATATCCTGTTTTGTGATTTCATAAATTTATGCTCCATGTCCAAAAAAGGTTATATATTCTGGACATCCAATTATAATATGGTATGGAGATACATGTGATTTGATAACCACTCCTAAATCACTCCTAAATCAGAGAATTAAAATGAGACAGTGCTTCCTGAAAATAAAGAGAAGTGTATGGGATTTCAAACCAGCAACATTCTGTGTGGTCTGGAGTTCTTAGCGTCGACGCATGCACTCAAAATCTAATTTGGACAGAGACAATCAATTGAAGTAAGGGATAAAAAAATATTTCCCTGACAAAACCACTGGCCCAACATGGGAAGGAGGCAAGCTGAGCGAGGACAGCAGTACAGAGAGGGAGGTAAGCGCAGCACCAAACAGGCTGTAAGAGGCGGTGGGGCGGCAAAAGGGAGAAGGCAGGCCACACCAACAAGTGTGGACGATAAAAAAATTTCCTTTGCAACCTGTGCCGTACCAAAATGAGCAGCGGCATGAACACTAGCAACCTGACCACCACCAGCATGATCTTCATGGCAGCAAAGCACCCTAATAGGTGGGCCAAATGCCTGGATCCTCAATCGGTGTCTGCGGGTCACACCACTGCCTCATTTTCCCTGTGTTACGTGCTAGCCAAAGCGCAAGCCCAGATACCTCCCCCCTGCACCTGGACCCTCGCAAGCACCATCAGCGAGTACATACACTTCTGTGTCCCAGCGCAGTGTACAGATGTCCATACCCCAATCCTTTGAACGAAAGTGCAAATACCCAGCCACCCACCCACAGGCCATAGCAATAAATGCACACCTTTACAAATTGCTGGCGCTGAAAATGTTGCTTGTTGACACTGAGGCTTTTCGCAGTCTGATGGCGGCGGCTGTCCCTCTTTACTCAGTACCTAGCCGCCACTATTTTTGCCGGTGTGCCCTCACCGCCTTACACCAGCATGTGTCCCGTAACATAACCCATGCCCTGACCAATGCAGTTACTGGGAAGGTCCACTTAATGACTGACAGATGGACAAGTGCTTCTGGCCAGGGACGCTACATTTCCCTGATGGCACAGGTGCTACCGACACAAAGGATTGTGGGCCCTACTTCCATCAGGATTTCTGCCACCACCTATATTAGCAGCTGCAATCCCTCCTTCTCCTCCGCCACTTCCATCTAGGAATTCTCATCTTGCAGCACCAGTCAGACTTCAGTTAGTAGCTGGAAGCAGTTTAGCACAGTGGTGGGGAAGCGGCAACAGGCTGTGCTGAAACTTATTTACTTAGGTGACAAACAACACACCACCACAGTGCAGTGAAAGGGTATAAGGGACCGGGCTGAGCTGTGGCTCTCGCCACTCAACCTACAACCAGGTGTGGTTGTGTCTGATAACGGCCGCAACTTGGTGGCAGCTTTGGAGCTTGGCAAGCTCACACACATACAGTCACGCTCAGGTGTGGGGGGAAAACCACACAGAGCGTAGGAGGGAAAGATTAGGCCTGGAAACTAAGGAAGGTAGATGTGCACCTCCTAAAGGAAACCATGTCTCTAATCCTGATTGACTACCAGTATGAACAGGCCTCAAAGGTAGGCCAGTTCATACACAGGAACCTAAACCAAACTGACCCTATAGGACCCTGGAACTAATGACAGGAATGAGTCTACCTGTTCCTCCAAGGAAGGACGAACAGGAGTCTCCCTCAGGCCAAACAATTGCTTCAACTTAGTGGTTCAGCGGTTTCTCAAAAACTACACTTTTTTGCCTGAGCTGCTGGTGAAGGTGCACATTTCCGAAAGTCACCTACAGCTTCCGCCGGTCTAGCAACGCTGCAGCAGTGCTTACACTTGCCAGCTCACTGACTGCTGTGCGACCTGAGCACGCGCTGGAACTCTACCTGCTCTCAATAAAGACGGACAGCGCTGCATGTGGAAAAAGGTTCTGATAAGCGGCCTAGTGTCACAACTAGGAGGGAAAAGTTTTGTAAAATGGTAAAGGATTACCTAGCTGACAATGTCAATGTCCTCAGTGATCCCTCTGTGCCTTATAATTATTGGGTGTCAAAGCTGGACACGTGTCACGAACTGGCGCTCTACGCCTTGGAGGTGCTGGCCTGCCCTTCCGCCAGCGTTTTGTTGGAGTAGTTATTTAGTGCCGCTTGGGGCATAATAACTGCTAAGCGCATCCGCCTGTCAACTAAAAATGCTGACGCTAATGAAAATGAACAAGGCCTGGATTGCCCCTGACTTCGCTACCCCACCAGAGGAAAGCTGCTGAACATAAAGCAACTTTAAATGTGGCTTTTAAGGTGTATTGAATACACTGTATTTCCATGAAACCCTTTCTCTTCTCGTCCTCTTCCTCCATCTCCATCATATCAAACTGCTTATTAAGCTGCCTCACCTTTAAATATTTAAGAGGTTCACCAGCAGGCCCTCACCCCTAATTTTTTAACCTAAAAAATTAACCTCACTCCGGTCCTCCTCCTGACATGTTGACTCAGGCTGCGTTCACATCACCGTTAGGTATTCCGTTCAGGCTTTCCGTTATAACATCGTTATAACATCGTTATAACGGAAAGAAACGGAATCCCTAGGACGGACATCAAAACGGACACCTTTAAGACAGGACTTTGGTTTCCGTCAAGCATAACGGCATCCAGACGGATCCGTTATGCTTTCCCATAGGCTTCTATTATGACGGATCAAAACGGAATGCCTCTTAAAGGTGTCCATTTTGATGTCCGTCCTAGGGATTCCGTTTCTTTCCGTTATAACGATGTTATAACGGATAGCCTGAACGGAATCCCTAACGGTGATGTGAACGAGCCCTTAACAAGAACCTGTTTTGCGCCACCCTCCAAACTGAGACACAAAGCTAGGAGTTTTGGATGACTTTGTTTCTTGTGCTCTTCCAGCTGACACTGTTTCACAGCGCCCACCGTGCACCATCAGTAGTACGCCCGCTACCCTGTTCCTTACTGCTCGCCTTGCGCATACTAAATGGTATATATGCAAGTTTGTCAAAAGTACAGTTGCGCAGATTTTTTTTTAGTGTATGAGCAGAAAAATTTCACCGAATGAGCAAACGTTATGCAGCAGACGCAGTGCTGGTAATGTCACATACCTGTGCTGCATGTGCAGTATAACCTTTCTGTATCCTAAATACCTTCAGTGTATTTTTTTCTGCTGTTATTCATATAATGTATAACGTTTGCGCAATCAGGCACAGATAGTGTAGGGATAGGATTTGGCTAGGCAGGGCTAGTTGTTCTGTTGAAAAGATCCCAAAGTCCTTTTAAGGACTTTTGTTATATCTGGCTGCAGTATTGTTTTTCTTGATGGTCAAAATTTGCGCAAGTTTGCCTAATCTTAACACCAGCTGCGCAGCGTGTGCAGGACAATGTATGTTTCTCCTATATACCTGACATTTATTGCGTTTCTTTCTGCCGCTAATCACGGCGACATTAGTAATGTCGCCTTCAATAGCCACAGAAAAAATACACCAGATTTCTGTTATTTGGTATACACAAATGTTAGACAGCAGACGCTGAAAAGTTGGTGTTAAGGTCAGGCAATCTTGCGCAATTTTTAACCCACCACAAAAATAATATATTGCAGCCAGATATAACAATGAACTTTTGTGTCTTTTGAACTGAACAACTAGGCCTGCCTAGCCAAATCATATCCCTACACTATATGTGCCTCCTTGCGCAAATGTTATACAGCAGACGCAAAAGAGGTACTGCGGCCTAAATTAACGGCAGAAAAAATAGCAAAGGATGTCAGGTATATAGACTTTTGAAAGGTTCTAATACACAAGCTGTGCACGTAGTGGTAGTGTCAGGCACACTTGCGTTCTTTTTGCCCCAAAAGAAAAAAAAAATGCAGCCAGATTTAACAATGGACTTTTGTGTCTTTTGAACAGAACTACTATCCCTACCTAGCCAAATCCTATCCCTACAGTATAATTCTCTCCTTGCGCAAATGTTATACAGAAGACGCAGCTGAGGAACTGCAGCCTTAATTAACGGTAGAAAAAATAGCAACGAATGTCAGGTATATAGACTACAGAACGGTTCTAATGCACACGCTGTGCATGTGGTATTAGCGTCAGGCATTGCGTTCTTTTTGCCCCAAAGTAAAAAAAAAAAATGGGGATTTCAGTCAGCACATCCCAGTGCGCAGGTGCACGTTGCTATGGCTAAATGCACAAAGAAAGGAAAATACATACAATGCAACGGCACACTGCCAACCAGATAAAGCACAAAATGCCATAGTGATATGAGGTATTTTGAAGCTAATGCTATGCTTGTTTAGTAAATTAGAGATTCTTGTCAAATATATTTTGTACAAAATCGTCCACCAAATTGTCAAGGTGATCTCTGTAGGAGGGGAACCTAACACTATTTCCTACCTTTTATGTGCCAACCTTGGCTTCCGTATAATCAGGGGGTGTTGGTTCCACATGCATGTTGGTACCTGCATCCCTGAATTAGTGGAGGCCTTTGAAGCACAAGAAATGGCAAAAGGCAGAGTGGATCCAGCATCCACTGCGTGGTCACGAGCGCCGTCATGTTTGGCCGAATAGTGTATTCGGCTGAATATGTTTGCTCATCACTAGCAGCCAGATATAACAATGGACTTTTGTGTCTTTTGAACAGAAACATGTATATAGGAGAAACATACATTGTCCTGCACACGCTGCGCAGCTGGTGTTAAGATTAGGCAAACTTGCGCAAATTTTGACCATCAAGAAAAACAATACTGCAGCCAGATATAACAAAAGTCCTTAAAAGGACTTTGGGATCTTTTCAACAGAACAACTAGCCCTGCCTATCCAAAGCCTATCCCTACACTATAAGTCCCTCCTTGAGCAAATGTTATACAGCGAGACGTAAAAGAGGTACTGAAAGCTTAAGAGCAGAAATAACAGCAAAGAAAGTCAGGTATATAGTATACAGAGAGTATCATACAGCATGCAGCAGCTGCACAGGTGGCGTTAATGGCAGGCCACCTAGCGCTATTTTTAACACCCCAAAATAAAAAAATAATTTGCCAGCAATATATAATAGCCCTTAAAAGGGCTTTTGGGTCTTTTCTGAGCAAATTCTATCCCTGCCTAGCGTTCTTCTGTCCCTACTCTATCTGTCCCTGCTTGCAGCAGCTCTCCCTTGCTCGGTATGAGCTGGTCACATGTCACCTTGTGCTTTATAGCACCCATTGACGCGTTCCCAGCCAGCCAATCACTGTAACGCCAGTAGCTAACATGGCTACTGGCATTACAGTGAATGCCAGTACCTTCCCGCACGCTAATTGCTTAATTAGCGTGCCGGGAGGAGACTCGAGCATGGCGCTCGAGCACACGTGGTGTTCGGCAGAACACTGCGTGGTAAGGAGCGCCGCCATGTTCGGCCGAATAGTGTATTCGGCCGAACATGTTCGCTCATCACTAGTCAGCAGTCTTCCCCATGATAATGTCGCCTACTGAACCAGACTAAGGGACCTTTTTAAAGGCTTATGAAGCCTTTGCAGGTGTTTTGGGATAATTGTTCTAATTTTCTGTGATAATGACTTTTGGGTTTTCCTTGGCTGTAAGCCATAATCATCAACATTAACATAAATAAACTATTAAAACAGTTCAGTCTGTTTGTAATGACTCTATATAATATATGAATTTCACTTTTTGAACTGAATTACTGAAAAAAACTTTTTGATGATATCCTAATTTATTGAGATGCACTTGTATTTGAAGGTGTTTTTTCTTGGTGTACTTTGGGCCAAATGTTTCAAACGGCCCATCTTTTAGCCTCTGGCTACTTTCAGATGAGCAAATTCAGTGTGTGAAACACGCTGTGCTGACAGGATTGCATAGCTTTATAATGATTTAAAAAGCTGTGTCCCTGCCAGACCTGTATCTACTGAGTTAAGCCTCATTCACAGGTCAGTGTTTTGGTCAGTGATGTCCATCAGTAATTGGGAGCCAAAACTAGAACTATCATTTATGTTTAATGCTATGACTGATCGTTTTATTGCAGCTTGTTTAGTATCTGAAACATAGGCTACTAAATTATGATTTAGAACCTGGCTCAGCATGTACTCTGATACAAAATGCAAAAATAAAAAAAGATGCACCACCTTGGCAGTTCATACTTTTTCCGTCTTAGCTCAGTTGCATAAAGTTTTCTTTCATTTCACCTAAGTGTATTTCTATTGATAGTTAAATAGCCTTTCCATGTTCACTATTAGATTTGGGTTACAATTATGCCAGATCTTGGTGTCAAAGCAATTTAGAGATTGCCAGAGGAAGTGGACTTTGCATAAGGAATCCCCTGATTGAAATAATCACAGCTTGCAGATGGTACATATTTTCAAAGCACAGCATCACAATTAATAGACATAAGTGCAGACATATATATCAGAAGTTCAAAGGTTCAAATCCAAAGCACCAAACAACAAAAACCTTCACAAATGAACAGGTACTAGAGATGAGCGAATCTATTCGCCGATTCGTTGATTCGTATCGAATCTTGGAAATTTTTAGCTGCGAAGCGAATCCGAATATTAGGTGATTCGCTTCAGCTTTGTGTGCATTCGCTACGTAGTTTGTCCTATAAATTATACGCTATTGCTACGTAAGTACGTAAGTTACTGTTGCGTACGAATTCAATTCATTAGCGAAATTCTTAGTTCGTTTATTGTGTGAAAAGCCCGGGAAGAAAGCGGTCACCTGACCTAGTGGGCAGGGCTTGCTCTGATTGGCTCAGGCTCGGTAAGCCAGTGACGCATCACTTCTGCTGCGACTGCTGAGATGAGCAGAAGCACTGTGTGTGAAGTTCTGAGACTCTGAGACCTGTTTTGTGAAAATCGGGGTGTAATTGCTCTGGGAATCCATATTACGCATATCAGGGATACTGCAGGTCAAGTGCAGGGCCTGTTCAGGGCTAGTAATTAATCTGGCAGGGAGAGAGAGACAGAGAGAGATAGGGAGAGACAGGGAGATACAGGGACAAAGACGAGCTGCAGGGTCACAGAGTGAATTCAAAAATGTCTGGAATGGATAAGCAAAAGGGGTCCAGTTCCAGCCAGACCTCGAGCTCTAAAAAAAGGAGAAGGTGGCACAGGGCAGAAGTGCCAAAGGACCTGTAGCCGGAGCATCTACTAGTAGTATTCGCAATACTTGGCCGTTGTTCCACCAGGCGCACCAAGGCGCAAAATTGTAGTGGAGGAGAAATGGATGAGGTAGTGGAATGAATGGCACGCTCATCTCAGTCTCAGCCGGATGATCTGCTGTCATCTGCTGATACAGTATCCATAAGAAGCCAGGGGTCAGACTTAGCAACCACGGCACCCCGGGCACTGCAACTGCCGAGACTGAACTCTCTAAACTCCCCACCAAACCACCCTCGCAGCCGGCCAATAAAACACACAACACCTTAAGTTGGGTAAGGGTCGGTCACAGCTTTATTTTCTTATATTATTCCAAAACTTCAACTTGTTGACCATAAACACCATAACCCGGAGTATTGAAACGCTATGGCCCACAGCGTTCTGTGGGCAAGTCTGCCTTCTTCTCCGTCTGAAATCGTCAACCGACCTCTGATGTGACTTGTAATATAAAACACTGAAACAAACCAGAAATGAATCAGAAAAAGTAAAGAAAACGATGAAATAATGGGGAAGGGAGGGTGGGAAGCTTTCAGTGAAGATGCTGGAGAAAGAGGCCGTCCCCCTATCAGGGCCATCCTTTTAACCCCTTAGCCGCTACCAGCACCTCAGCCAACCAGGACGCAGCGGTGTTGGTTAAAAGAAACACCCTCTCGCTGGTAATTAGAAACAGTGTCCACAAAAGAAACACCCCCGCGGGCAGAACCATTTTTTCCCCTTGCTGCAGGCTGAGTTTATTAACCCTTTAATGCACCACCGCTCGTCAGTCATAGACACCTTCACTTAGGCACCTCGGCATCCGCTAAATTCAAAAGTGTAATTGGTGGAACTTCTGTCTTCAAAATAGAATCTAAATTTATGCTTTATCTTTTGTAGCTCAGCACAGGACAGTCAACGTTAAAAAAAAACCCTCTAACATTACAGCTAGTCTAGTAGGATACGGATACAGTGAAATAGACAGACAACCACACCCACAGAATCCATGAGGTGAAGAAAGGACATTTAAAAAGGCACAGATTCAAGAAGGCTTTATGCCAGTTCCATTATCCAAAAATACGTGTCCAATTTTCATGAAATGG
This sequence comes from Rhinella marina, assembly GCA_900303285.1. Taxonomy (NCBI): domain Eukaryota; kingdom Metazoa; phylum Chordata; class Amphibia; order Anura; family Bufonidae; genus Rhinella; species Rhinella marina. The sequence goes on from ONZH01024325.1 coordinate 37,609, forward strand.
ACACCTCACTGGCACTCGCTTTACAAATTGACGCAACTACTCTGGTGTAAAACCTGTTGAATCTGGGCCTATGGCTGTTGTCGAGACATATATATATATCTTTGATACACCAGTTTGATGTCCTAACCGAGTGCAGCGCCCAACCCAATGGATGTATGCTTTTGTTTTTTTTAAGTGCTGTCACCAGCTGGCTTAAAGGATAAGTCCGGGCAATTTATAAGGCCCCATTCACACGACCGTAAGTGAATGGGGCCGTATCTATCCGCAAAATTGCGGATAGATACAGCCCCATTCACTTCTATGGGGCCGGGAGCGGCGGCAGGGAGCTAGCTATATGCCGTGGCTCCTATGAAGAAAGTGCTATAGTTGTCCGTGCGCATGGACAACTATAGGCATTTTTAATGGGGCCGCCCAACGTGTGTTCCGGGCGGCCCCATTGAAAATGCCTATAGTTGTCCATGCGCACAGACAACTATAGCACTTTCTTAATAGGAGCCGCGGCACGGAGCTAGCTCCCAGCCGCCGCTCCCGGCCCCATAGAAGTGAATGGGGCTGTATCTATCCTCAATTTTGCGGATAGATACGGCCCCATTCACTTACGGTCGTGTGAATGGGGCCTAAGTTTCTGGGTCAAGTAAGGGCACAGAAAGTAATTAATTGCCTGGACTTATCTTTTAAAGTGGGTAGGGGAAAAAACCCTGATGGGGTATGGGAGTGACCTTCCCGCCCTCTCTTTGGTCACTCCCAAAAAACCTCACCCTATGGGTACCTTCACATGTGGCTGCGGGTCTGCTATGTAAAATCCACAGGGCATTTTTATACCGTTCACCAAACGGCGTTAAGTACTATGGTGCCGTCCGGACATACGCAGTTCTGCGCTGAACTGGGTATTTGCGTCCAGCCCCATAGTACTGAAGGTGGCATAAAATCAGCCAATGATGCGCTGTGGATTTTAGGCAGCAGAGAACCCCAAAAAAGCATCCCATTGTAAAGGCACCCGTAAATAAGGCAAGTTAACCTGCCTTTCAGCAACTGTTTGTTGCTGTAACTAACTGTGGAGGTTTTTTATATCACAGCTGAAGGACAGCAGCCTCCGTGATATATACCCCATAGACAGCCTTATTCCACGCGTGACTGCATGAGAGGCGTGAAATCATTCGCACAGAGAAGAACCCCATCGGGATTTGCGGTGCGAGATTTTACTACTCTCATGATATCAACATAATACCTCAAGAACAGTTAGTACCCGCTCACAAAACGGTGAGTAGTGTTCCTTGGCACGGGTGCCAGGGATAGAACCCCACGGCTATAGTTCACAAAAGGTGAAATCCCCACTTTGTGAAGCATAGTCGTGGGGATTATTTTAGGGATGGTACTGTTCTTGGGGTATGGGTTGGACGGTGCACCGGTGTGAGGCATTAAGCTGGTGTGGAGATGTTAAATGGCCAACACACCATGGGCATTAAATTTGGAGATGGGGTTCTGTTTATTTAAATGTATCAGAATGAAGTTGGGAATTTTTAAGGTGATTTTTTTTTTAATTTGGGGTCTAAGGGGTGAACATTACTTATTAAGTTAAATTACTGATTTTTACGTTGGACACATATTTGGAATCTTAAGGTCATTTTCTTGGACACACGGATTGCCATGCAAGACGGGTGACTGATGACTTAGTCATTCACATCAGGCAGGGGGGTGGTATAATCCGATGTAATCCAGGCACGATTCATCTTTATAAAAGTCAGCATTTCAACACTGTGGCAAGAGAGCCTCGTTCTTTGCGGTGTTACGATGTTACCCGCCACACTGAACACCCTCTCTGACGCGACACTACTGGCTGGGCAGGACAGCAGAGCCAAAGAAAACTCTGCCAGTTGAGGCCAAATGTCCAGTTTCTCTGCCCAGTACTGCACGGGGTCGGTGACACTTTGGGGCAGGGTACAATCCAGGTAGGCATGACCTGGTGGGTGAGCTCATGCTGGTCCACGCCATGAGTCCGGTGTTGTGTCCCCTCTTCAGCAGCTGGCTGCATGAAATCGCTCATCAGCGATTGGAGGCTGTAGCGACTTCTCACACCTCCCTTGTCTGGGAACCTGGCTGGTCTCGATGGTAAGTAGAGACCAGCTGTCTGGTGAGTAGGTCCCGGTAGTACCCCAGTTTTGCCTCCCTCTCTGATTGCGGAAAAAATTCAGCCATTTTGCGGCGGAAGCTAGGGTCCACCAGGGTGGCCAGCCAGTATTGGTCCCTCTGTCGGATGTCCACAATCCGGCTGTCACTCCTCAGACACTCCCGCAGGCACCTTCCCATCTGCACCAAGGACAATGAGCGCCTCTCCTCTCCACTGTCCTCGGTATAGTTCCAGGGTCTGCTGGGGTCTTCCTCTGCTTCCTCTACCACCTCATCCTCCATCTCCTCCTGTGATTGAGAGGCAGAGAAGCCAGGTGGCGGTGTGTGGAATGGCTGGGCATGGACATCTTCCTCCTCCTCACCCTCCATCTGCACTTCATCCATCTCTGGGCTCAAGGCGATGTTCAGCCTTGGAGTGGTGGCCTGGGAATCCTCGCTGATGATGGTTTTCAGCACACTTTCCAGAACATGGACGAGTGGGATGTTGTCGTTGATCCCATAGTCATTCCTGCTCACAAACAAAGTCGCGTCCTCAAAAGGGATCAACAATTGGCAGACTTCACGCATCATCTGCCAGTGTGTGACTTGGAAGTCGCAGTGTGGCGTGAAGCTGCCCCATGAGGTAGTCTGTAACGGCTGACCTTTGCTCGTACAGGTGGTCCAGCATATGGAGGGCAGAATTCCAGCATGTTGGCACGTTGCAGATTAGCCGATGTTGGGGCAGACTGCGCTGTCTCTGGATCCTGATCAGGGTGTTCCTTGCAGTGTAGGAGTGGCTGAAGTGTTTGCACACTCTGCGTGACATCCTCATAAGGTCTTGTAGTGCAGGAAATGATCGAAGAAACCTGTGCACTATGAGGTTTATCACATGTGCCATACAAGGTGTATGACTCAGCCCTCCCTGCTGCACTGCAGAGACAATGTCCCTCCCATTGTCTGCTACCACACTTCCCACCGTTAGTTGACGTGGGGTCAGCCATTGATCTACCTCCTCCCTGATGGTCCGGAAAAGCTCCTGCCCACTGTGTCTCCTTTCACCCAGGCTCACCAAATGGAGGACAGCCTGAGAGCGCCGGACCTGACATAGGTGGTAAGACACCGGGGCAGGTTGGACTGCAGTAGAAGCGGCGGATGTTTGCAAGGTGGTGGAGGCAGAACTTCTGCTTCCCGATGCTGGCCCCCTAAAGCACCGTGGAGGTGACAGTGGCAAGAATGGGCCAACTTCCTGATGGTCTTCTGGGAGGATGTTGAGCCAATGGGCAGTAACAGATATGTACTGCCCTTGCCCATAATTTGAGGACCAGACATCAGCACTCAGGTGCACACTCTTGTACACCGAGAGTCCCAATGAGTCGCCCACCTTTTTCTGAACATAACTGTGCAGTGATGGGACAGCTTTTCCAGAGATGTAGTGGCGGTTGGGGACTCGCCATCTGGGGTGCGCACACGCCATGAAATCCCTGAAAGGCTGGGAGTCCAGGAGGTTGAAGGGCAGGGACTGAAGCACCAGCAGCTTAACCAGGTGTCCGGTCAGTTTCTGGGCCATGGGATGGCTGCTGGAATGCACCTGACGTCTGCCCATGTACTCAGTCAGGGATTGCTGCCTCATTAGCAGTGTACATGGCAGTGACACTGTGCTGCTGCTGGCAACTGAGGCTGACGAGCCCTGAGTTCCAGTGATAGGATGCTGCATGATGGGATCTGCAGTGTATGGTGCATCCTGACAGGAGGTGGTATTGGGGTCACGGTTCTTCCAGGCCTGTTGGTGTTGCCTTTCCATATGCTTTCGCATGGATGTTGTCCCGAGATTATCACCCCTACCACGACTGACCCTCTCATTGCACAGCAGGCACAAAGCGATTTGCTTATCTGTCCCCAGGCGGAAGAACTGCCACGTCCGATCAGCGACATCATCATCAAAGTTAGGACCACTGCTACTTTCCTCCGGTGGCTGGGACAGGATATCAGGTGTGGCAGTGGATGCCCCTCCCTGGCTCTGTTGACTGCTTACAGCCAACACCTCCTCTGGAGTCTCAGTACGTTCCACCCGCTGACTTTGGTGGACTTCCTCCTCCTCCTCCTCCTCATCACTAAAAAGTGGTAGAGACTCCAAGGGCAGATCAAGGTTTGCAAAGAGTTCCCTGGCAGAAGGTGCCCCAAAGGAGAGTGGCATTCTAATAACAGGGGACGGGGCAGAGGACTCTCGCTGACCGTCCCATGTAAGGGTGGTGTCGGATGATCCAGCGGATGCTTGACTCCTCGTTTGGGAGCTTTGGGCGGTGGAACTGGAGGATTGGGTAAGCCAATCTATAACCGCTAGCAGTGTGGTTCTTACTTGACCAGTGGCCGTCAGGGGTAGCTACATTCTGCTGCCACGCCTGTTACCCCGGCTGCCACCGGGCCTGGTGCTGCCACTTCTCCTACCCTCACTGCCTCCTTGCCTGGGAAGTGCTGGAAGTAGGACGCTTGGACATATTTTTATTGTGTGGGGGGAAATTAAATTATGTTTTTTTTTTATACTTTTTTAAACTTTATTTATTTTTTTATAACTTTTTTTTACCCTTTTTTTAATTTTTTTAACTTTTTTAAACTTTTTTTTTTTAAACTTTGTTTATAACTTTTTTTAGGAGTTTTTTTTTAACCTTTTTTTGTTGCGGCTAAACGGGGTTGACGGCACCCAGCTGAGCAGCAACGTGTAGCGTGTACGGTCACGGAACAGGAATGCTACCTGTCCTGACTCTTTTCTCTCACTATTTTTTTTTCTCACCCTATCTCTCCCTAGATGTCACAATTTTTTTTATTTATATGACTTCCTCTCCCTATCTCTACCTACCTCTTGCTTTCTCAGCCTCTTTCCCTATCTATCACCTTAACTTCTATATCTAGCTTTCTCTTCCTCTCTCCTGCTTCTCTCACTAACCCTTTCTATTTCTTCTCTATCTCTCCCTGTATCTATCTACTTGTTTGACTATCTATCTATCTATCTATCTATCTATCTATCTAGCTATCTCTTTTCCCTCTCTATCTATGGAGCTCCTTTCTCTCGGATGTCTGAAGACGCACTGACAAAATGTCGGCGCACTCAGGCACTTCCGGGGCTGTGGGGGTGACATCACACATCTTGTTTTCCACAGAAAACCAGGATACAAGGGATTATAGGAGTAATAATCCCTTGTATCCTGGTCTAGTCTGTGAAAAAAGTACAGTTTTGCGTCCCCGTTTTTTTTTTTACCAGATTCGTTATGAATCGGGTTCGTTACGGTTCGGTTCGCTCAAAATAACGGCGACGCAAAATATACGCATATTTGAGAATGTACACTAATGCGTACGCTAATGCGTGTACACATTAGTGAACATTCTCAAATATGCGTATATTTAGGGTATGGAATATGGCATATTCCATACCCTAAATATACGCATAGTTGAGAATGTTCGCTAATGTGTACGCATTTTATGAATTCATACGCATTAGCGTACATTCTCAATAAATATGCGTATATTTTGCGTCACCGTTATTTTAACCAGATTCGTTACGAACTTTCTCAAAATTCGGTTCGGTGCCGAACCGAACTTTTGGGAAAGTTCGTAACGAATCTGGTTCGTTACGGTTCAGTTCGCTCATCCCTACTCATTACAGTATCTTCAATCTACAATGAATGTCTGCCAGGGCAGAGTCCTACAAATTCCTGACTTCTTTTTACCATACTGGAGGGGGATTGGACCTGCAGGAAACATAAAAACAGATGTCTTATAGATGTTACCCGGCCTACCATCAGGAATTTCAGGGCCCCATACAGGTACATTTTTATGGGGTCCCCTTGACCCTGCCTGACTCCACCCAAAGCCACCACCAGTTCCATCCATGTCCTTAGTGAATAGGGATTTATCTGCAATTTTTCCCATTTTCCAGATCGCACCATTCAAAATGAAAACCCACGGCAGAAACCCCAGCAGTTTCTGTTGTGGGATACGTGGTGGATTTTTAAGTGGTCAAAATCCATTGTGCCAACACACTCTTCCTGTGCTATCTCATTTTCTATATTCTGCGTCTTCTTTAGAGCCATGTGACTTTAGCATGTCACGTGAAATTGTGATGTCAGAAGGTCATTAGGGTACATGAGGACTGCCCAGGGCTCACTGCCATTCTTATTATACAACACATCTGTCAATCTTGGCAAGTCCTCAGGCCCCAGCTGTATCTTTGTGCACAGCCTGCACCACTGCATGAGCTGATTCACTAGTCAGGCTGGGCTAGGACAAGTGCTATATGCAAAGCTGTCAGTATGATATAATATCATAATATCAGCAGACACTCACAGGTATCGGGTCCCAGTGCTGCCATTGTACTTCATGCTGATACACTATAGGAATCAGAGCACTCAAGAATCGGTTTCACACAAGGTTGATCTGACATCCTCCCATCTATCAGCCCCAAGCATCGCCCTACTGATAGCATTCACTAATCACTCACATCAGTCAGATGCCACCCGGTTTATTACTTGCCTATTGTCTAATCAGCCATTAAGGACCCCCAGCAGGGCCCTGGTGCTGCAACGCTTCCCTTTTCTAGTATTTAGTATGCCGCAGTTGTCCCTGCAGTACGAATGGCATGAGCTGACAAAGCTTGACCTCAAAACAACACAAGCTCCCCAGTCTGGTGCATGTTGCTCGTATAGACAGATTGAGAGGTGTACTGGCATACCGTTCTGTCACTGCAAGTCCAGGAAAGTGTTCCTCACCATGTACAAATGGCTGAAATGTGAGGACATTCTTTTGGTCATTTCAAGCACCTTGTGCAAGGCATTGTAATTTTTTTTAAAAAGCATTGCACAACTAGGTTAATGACAGGGGCCATGCAAGGAGCATGTGTTATTTCCTCCAAGTTGAGTGCTGCCATGATGTTGCAGCCATTGTCACTGACCACATTGCCCAGTTGGATTTGGTGGGGTGACAGCCAGTGGGATGTGTGTGCTGCTTAATGCACTTTAGCAACTGCTCGCATGTGTGGCTTCTTTTGTCCAGGCCAATCAGCTCTAACACCGCATGGCAATGCTTTACTTGACACATGTGATAGGAAAGATGGGGAGAGGGAGCAATGCTGTGCCCTGCTATTGTTGGGGAAGGGAGGGTGTCCATGGAGGAGGAGGTAGAGGAGGTGAATATTTGCCTGGTAAGGGAGACAAGCTGACACAATTATGAATGGGGGGGGGTAAATGGACCTGACTTTTTAGTTGAGTTGCTGCCTTGCTGCTGCAAAAAATCATTGACTGTGGGCCGTGAAAGACCACCATGCGAGGGCAGACTCTACTAAATGGAACGGCAGTGACTGCAACAGCAGCAACTTGGTCAGGTGGGTCTTAGTTACATTACTCATACAGTTACTGTACACTATGGCCAACAGACAGTTGCCTGGGCCCTCAAAAGGATCAGGCAGTAGCAAAAATGTTGCTATAGTTGGCACAAGTAGCAGCAGAAGAGGGGTTGGTAGCAGACGCAGACAAATCAGAGCTGCCACTGTCATCCAGCAGTTGTGTTTTGACTCGCTCTTCAACATCATCACAAGTGACAACAGATACAAACAGCCAGGAATTGGTGGGTTCCTCTGACACCATGCTTTGTTTACATGGCCCAGGAACTGCTTCTGGTGTCACTTTGGGATCTCCCCGTGACCTTTTTTCTCTCCTCTTTTATTAGTTCATTGGATCCAACTGCCAGTCACCTGCTGCACCACGAGGTACTCTTCAATGTAGTTTCAGGATGCAAGGGTTAAAGGTAAGTCTAGCTTTAAGTATTAGGTAAAATATATGTAGCAGTCATTTATTGGCCCCATGTGGCCCCTTTATGTATTTCTCTTATGCACTTTCAGGAGATTGCAGGCCACAACTGCAATAATTTGCATATTGTGCCACACACCTAACCAGCTAAAGTCCATAGCTTTCCTTTTGGCAATAATCCTGCGGGATGTTTGATCCATCCACCATGTTCGGCCCATCTGGTTTTAACCCTAGTACATTGTTAAAGCAAAATACTATCCAGTTCATAGTACAGTATATATGCATATAGTTTTCAATTGTACACTTGGAATATGGAAATCATTCTTTTTTTTAAAGGGATTCATGTCTACAGTGTTAAAAAATTATTTCTGTTCTTTCAGTAGTTTTCCATTTGACAGAACAGAGCCATTTACAATTTAATTGTGTACATTTTTATATTTATTCTCAGTCCATTTTTGAAAGTTCTTAATTGTTTTTATTGCTTTCTGAACATACACTACGAGGCCCATTTTTAATTTTACATTTTTTTTCCTCTCAACGTTCCAATAGTCCTAACTTTTTTAAAATTTTACATTCATATAGCCCTATGAGGACTTATTTTTGGGGGGATGTTGGGAGGAGGTTGTATTTAAAAGAGCACCATTTAATTTACTGTTATTGGAAAATAGTAAAAACATTCTTTGTGGGGTTAAATTGAAAAAAACTACAATTCTGCCAAGGTGTTAAGGGTTTTGATATCACGATGTTCACTGTTTACGTAAAATGACATATCATCCTTATTCTGTGGGTCAACACGAATATGGCAATACCAAACTTGTATATTTTTTTTTTGTTTTACTACTTTTAAAAAAATAAAAACCATTAAAAAAATCTGACAGCCATAACTTTTTTATATCTTGATCTACAGAGCTCTATGAGGGCTTGTTTTTTGTGGGACAAAATTTAGACTTTATTGGTACTATTTTTGTGATACAAAAAGTCATCATGATTTTTTGATGACTGTTTTTCCATTTTTTTTAGGGGTTAAAGGTGACAAAATAAACAGTGAATCGTGTGTTTTTAACTTTTTTCCATTACGGCGATCAGCACACAGGATATCTTTAGTAATATTTTAATAGTTCAGCCATTCTAGGATGAGGTGATAGCTAAAATGTTTTTTTAACTATATTTTTATATGTGAAATGTGATTAAAACTTCACATTTTTTTACTCTGTCAACTTTGAACCCCCATAAGCGGGTCTAGAACATGGGATCTTCGTTAGAATACTGTACGGAGCAAGCTTTCTGTACAGTATTAGAATGTATTGGATCTGATGAGCCAAAGTTATTACTTTGTGAAGTCTTGCAAGAATTCGGGTAATAACTTCGTAAATTAATTTCTACTGTAAAAAACCTTTGTACCAAACTTGGGTTTTGTTCGAAGGCACCACCCGGAACCGAACCCGAGTTTGGTACAAAGGTTTTCGTTAGAGTATTCTAACAAAGTTTTATGCAAATCGACTTCGGATGAAGCATCCGAATTCGATTAGCTCACCCCTACCCCTAGACCAACACTTTAGGAAAAAAAGCTGTAATTCTGTTCTGTGTATACTTAATCTGCTGTTTATTAAGACAGTAATTGCTGCAAGAATGTACTGCCAGGCATTCATAGTCGTAAACCCTCACTTCCTCTCAGGGTCATGTGAGCATCTTTCTTCTTCTTCCCTAATATAGATTTCACTATAGTACAAATTTACAGTATTTTACTATTATTAGGATATCAGAAAAGTTAAGGTACAAAGGACAAGGTGAAGGTTATAGATTTGCCACTCTACTATTACTCATGTACTGCTACTTTACAACTGTATAAAAGTCATCTCTCCACTTGAAAGTATTTGTTGGGCTAAACTTTTAGCAAACCAAGCTCTGAGAATAACTTTTATCTATACACAACACAAAGTGGAAAAACAACAAATGAATAAACTCTCAAATCTTAAGCCTTTCAAGGTTTTATTTTTCCACATACATTTTTCATGGTTATTTCCATGAGTACATGCAAGGTCCACACTTTATATGATGGTTGCTCCAGGTAGGTCAGTTTTTGAGGTCATGATTTTTATTCATGTTTGATGTTAGGTCATGTTTGATGTTAGAATTACAGGAATGTTTTTTTGCAAGGCCCTTGAAATGTTAATGCAACTGAATAAACACAAACCAAGAAACCATCCAAATAGTATCAGAAAATCTAGGAAAGTATGGTGAAAATTTTGTATATGTTAAGGTTAGTGTTGAGCCAATCAACGTATCTAAAATGGACTTTGATCTGAATTTCAGGAAAAAAATGTATTTGCTTCAAAGCCGAATTTTCCTAAAATAAGGATAAAAACAAACTAAAAATAATCATTCTCACTAGAGATGAGCAAATCAATTTGTCGATTCGTTGATTCGTATCGAATCTTGGGAATTTTTAGCTGCGAAGCGAATCTGAATATTAGGTGATTCGCTTCGGCTTTGTACGCATTTACTACGTAGTTTGTCCTATAAATTATACGCTATTGCTACGTATAAGTTACTGTAAACGCTGTTGTGTACGAATTCAATTCAATAACAAACTTTTACTGTTCGTTTATCGTACGCAAAAGCCCGGGAAGAAAGCGGTCACCTGACCTAGTGGGCAGGGCTTGCTTTGATTGGCTCAGGCTAGGTAAGCCAGTGACACTTCTGCTGCGACTGCTGAGACGAGCAGAAGCACTGTGTGTGAAGTTCTGAGACCTGTTTTGTGAACATTTGATATAATAGCTCTGGGAATTCATATTACACATATCAGGAATACTGCAGAGCAAATGCAGGGCCAGTTCAGGGCTAGTATTTAATCAAGCAGGGGAGAGAGACAGTGAGAGAAAGGGAGAGATAGGGAGAGACAGGGAGAGACAGTGAGATACAGGGACAAAGACCAGCTGCAGGGCCACAGAGTGAATTGAAAAATGTCTGGAATGGATAAGCAAAAGAGGTCCAGTTCCAGCCAGACTTTGAGCTCTTAAAAAAAAAGAGAAGGTGGCACAGGGCAGCAGTGCCAAAGGACCTGTAGCCGGAGCATCTACTAGTAGTATTCGCAACTCTTGGCCGTTCTTCCACCAGGCTAACCCACCAAGGCACAAAATTGTAGTGGAGGAGAAAGTAGATTAGGTAGTGGAGTGGATGGCACCCTCATCTCAGTCTCAGCCGGATGATCTGCTGTCATCTGCTGATAAAGTATCCATACTGTAGCCAGGGGTCAGGCTCATCCTGCTCCACCATTCCACTCAAGCAAACCCCGTCATTTTCTGCCACCTCTCGGGCTTCAGTGTTCCCTCCTAGTGGTGTCCCTTCTGCAATTTCTAAAAAAAAAAAGCCACCGAAGCCCACCTTATAATCCGGCGGTTATAGAGGACAGCCTCCCTGAGGATTTCTTAGAGGGCAGTCAGAGTTTGGACAGCCCAGAATTGTCAGTTGGTGGGGAACAGCCTAATTTGCATTTCGAAAAATGTGTTGTGGAGGAGTCTGATGATGAATCTGATGTGTTAGACCAGAGGACCTGGGAAGCGCATCGGGCTGGTGAGGAGGATTTGAGCTCAGAGGAGGAGGGTGGTAGCAACTGAGAGCAGAGGCAAGTTAGGCCAAGGGCTAGTGCTTCCCTGGGAACTATCGAGACCCAAAATATAGTGGGGCCGGCGCCAGGGTGTAAGCATGCAAGGGCTACAAGCTTGGCCAGATGTGGAGGGCGCACGTCGGGTGTGTGGAAGTATTTCACCACTCTGCCGGGGATAGCAGTATGGCCCCGTGTAATTTGTGTAAACAGAAATTGAGAAAGCCACAAATGTTGGGACCACTGCTCTGTGGAACCATTTGAAGCGGCATCATGCCGGCAATTTAGAGCAGCCCATTAATACTAAAGAGCTGGTTACTTCTCCCGGGGTCTCTTCTGTCAGGCAGGCCGCATCCAGGGCCATAGCTCAGCCCGAATCCCGGGTTGTAGCTAGTACATCCACCTCATCGTCGTCCAGTGCGTGCATTTCTCCACCTCCTCTCATTCGGCAGCCGTCAATTGCCGAGTGCGTGGCCAGGAAGCAGTTTTACGCCACAAGTAATCCGACAGTGCGCAAACTGAATGGTCACCTAACAAAGTTGCTGGCTGTGCAGTCTCTGCCATACCAGCTGGTTGATTGCCCAGCTTTTAGGGAGCTAATGGCTTGCGTTCAGCCATACTTGCAGGTCCCTAGCCGGCATTACTTCTCCAACAAAGCTATCCCCGCCCTTTACTCCCATGTGGCTGACAATATTGGACGCTCCCTGCAGCTGTCTCTCTGCAGCACGGTGCATGTCACTGTGGACACCTGGAGCAGTGCTTACGGCCAGGGGCAATACATGTCCTTTACAGCCTACTGGCTGAATGTATTTTGTGGCAGCGAGGCAGGAACCCCCCAGCAACCGGGTCAATTGCTGTTGACACCTCCACGTGCTTTCTAGGCAGGATTGCAGCAGACCACCCAACAACTATCCGCTTCCACCTCCACGGGCAGTCCGCCTGCTGGAGTGTCAGGGCAGCGAGTTACCCCCACTCCTTCATATCACATGTGCCAGGTGAAACGCTGCCATGCAGTGTTAGACTTAGTGTTTGCCTTGGCAGTAGCAGCCACACAGGCCAGTGCTTGCTGCATTACATGAAGCAGCAAATAGCGCGCTGGTTGACTCCACGGCAGCTGGAAGTGGGCAAGGTAGTGAGTGACAATGGGACAAATATAGTGGCAGCGCTAAACCTGGGTCAATGCTCCCTGTATGGCACATGTCCTAAATCTAGTGGTGCAAAGATTTCTAAAGACATTAACTTTCCTGCGCACAGTGCTGGCAAAGTCGCGGAAGCCTTGCACTCATTTCAGCCATTTTTATGTATCTCGCCACGCTCTGGTGGAACTGCAGCGTCAAAATGGTCTTACGCCACACCGCTTAATAGGTAACGTGCCAACCCTGTGGAATTCCACTCTTCATATGTTGCAGCGACTCCTAGCAGCGTAGATTTTGTCCAGCAGCAGCCAGAATCTTTGAGCATAGGGAGAAGATGCGGTTTTGATTTCTGGCAGTGGAGGCTGGTCCGAGATGCCTGTACTGTTCTAAGGCCCTTAGAAGAAGCCACCAAATTGGTCAGCCGGGACAGCTGTGGTATGAACGGCATAATTTCAATAATATTTGTGCTGGAAAAGACACTCACGCTCATGCAGCAGGGGGCAATGGGGGAAGGAAATCCTGGCCATTTGTCTACCCGCCATGCTGTCATTGTAGGGGAGCCCCAACGCCAAAGTTCCCTTGTGGAGCAGGAGGAGGATGAGAAGCTTCAGTTAGAGGAAGGGGGAGAGGAGTAGGATTTTAATGAGGGTGATGATGACCAGGAGGAGGAGGAGGAGACACAGGTGGAGGATCAGGATGATGAGACTTTCAGGGACACAGCAGTTTCTCAGAGAGAGGCTGAGATGGAAAGAAGTGGCCTCTCAGGCACGCTGGGCAGGATGGCGAGTTGTATGCTCACATGGTTACGCACTGACAGGCGTATCCTAAACATAAGGCCGACTGACGAATACTGGCTGGCGATGCTTCTGGAACCGCGGTATCAATCCAACATGGGGGATTGTTTTCCTCCCCAGGAAAGGGAAGAGAAATTAGTATCATTGCGGGAGAAGCTATGTAGTAACCTGGCCAGAGCTTTCAGCCAGCCCCAGCCTGCTGCCAGCATGTCTGAGAAGGAGATCCGGCCAAGTAATCCACCTTCTGCCACAACCAGCAGCAGCCAGTTAAGCCTAATTAGTATGATGCAGTTATTTTTCTCTGCAGGCTCCCAACAGCTGCAGCCAAGTGAGCAGGCCCAGATCACCCGCCTCAATGAGCAGGTTCAGGCGTACCTGCAGTCTGGCTCACAAAGCCTCTTCTCAGACCCCCTGGACTTCTGGGCAGGCAGATTACAACAGTGGCCAGAACTATCCCACTATGCACTAGGACTTCTTTCCTGCCCTGTCATCTCAGAGAGGGTTTTTAGTGCCACTGGGGGGGGGGGTGACACCCAAAAGGACAAATCTGTCACTGGGCAGTGTTCAAAAAAATACCTTTATAAAAATGAATAAAGGCTGGATTACATCCGAATTTCATACTCCTCTTGCTGATGCTGGTGGTGATTAGATCAGGCCTTGCAGGGCAGTATAGTCTGAGTGTCTTCCCACTGTTGCTGTCAGCCGGGCCATAATTTTACAGCCAAATGTCTTGTGTCATGTCATGGGCTGTGTGAACCCGAAGTCTCCAAAACCCTATTTCAAAAGCAAACACCGTTGTCTACCTCCTCCTCCATTTTCTATGCTTAGTAGGAGAGTAGCTGTTGTTAGTTAACGTTACTAATAGGTCTATTTAGCATTGTTAAGTTTGTTTTGGAGCCTCAGCCTTTAGTCCCCCACCCCTCCAAAAAAAAAAAAAAAAAAAAATATATATATATATATATATATGTGTTCTATATATAAAAAAAAAAAAATACATTTTTTACACTGCCTCTGCCTCCCGTACAAGTTATCTTAGCAGTCTGTTGTATTTATTTTACCTATCACTCTATGCTGATATACCCCGTCCCCTACTACTACTGGCCGGGGCAGCCATAAAAAGCTCATATATAATTTTCACTGCCTATCTTAAGGTAGGATGTACAGGGTTGTTGCCCAAACAAGCCAAGCCTTTTTTATTTTTCTGTCTGTCAATTGTAATCAGTGAACAGGAGTGTGTGTAATGTAGTAATACTTCGGCCAGCAGACACCGCTGTGTTAATTAATATGGGAAAATGGCCATGGGAAAAAAACTCTTCTTTGTCTTGACACTATATCAGGATTAGGAAGGTTTTAAAAGTTTAACAAAACACTCAAAACACAGGTTTTTCAAGAATATTTTAGTAATAAATAAAAACTTATATTTAACAAATAAATAATATAATAAACAAAAGAAATGAACAAAAACATAAGATTACGCCGGCCTTTGCCGACGTCCGGCCATCATGTCCTGTAGCTTTTGCAGCTCCAGCTGCAGGCCACGAATGAGCCGGGAGGCAGCGTGGAGCCTGGAGCCAAGGCGCCGTAATCCAGCCTCCACTTCGAAGTCAGTGGGGATGTCTGTAGGGGTGGAAACAGTTATGTACTTAGTTTGTATGATTGAATTACAGTGGTGGTCCCACAAAAAAAATCTAAACTTTAATGTATTGGGGCAACTTATTCTGTGACATGTATTCTGTACTGACTGAGCCTTTTGTAGTACTTAATGGACACCCATACGGCGTGGTCTTCCCATGGTCCAGGGGAAAACTGCTCCCTGTCGGTTGCAGCTACCAAAGATAAAACATACATTTAGCTCATATTTTGAAGATAGAAGGTCGACCCATTACACTTTTTTTTTACACACCTTCTACCCCTGGTAGCTGGGCTCGTGGTGTTGGAGGGGCAGGTGGGGTCCTCTCTCGCTGGGGTGGAGGACAGTGAAAGCGGCTCCTCTGTGGTGCAGCAGCTGTCAAAAATCATTAAATAATGGCAGTTACATGTTGTATTTTCACTCCGGCTGCCTCTCAGCAGGGGTTAACTTGCTGCGGCCGGATCTGCGGCCCGCACCCATTACAGTGAATTTAGGCCGCAGTGTACCTGCGGTAGCATGGATCCGGAGGGATCCTTCACCCACCAGATCCGGGCTGCCGCTAGTGTAGAAGTAGCCTTACATTCAACTCTAATGAACAGTTGTAGCTACATCAGAATAGTTTGGGGCTGGAGGATCCCGTTCCTAACCACCAGTGCTCTTACTGCAGCTGCACTCCCACGTAGCTTGGATGAAAAATAAATTAAATATGTTTTACACTTACTAGAGGATGCAGGTACTTCAGGGGCTGTCCTGCCTCGAAGGTGGTGACGCCGTCGTTGACGGTGCTCTGCAACATAAAAATGTACACAATTGTTACATGATGACTCTTTTTAATACTAACACATACTACTATTAAGTAGGTGGGTGTGAGAGGGGGGCCATATCATTTTTCTTCTAAAAAGGTATTTATGGCAAAAGATAACATTATCGTCGCAATAACTTTCTTTGTATCGTTAACACAGTGCGGTAGGAATACTTTGGATATCGCCCACTGACAGTAGCTGCAGCATGGGCACGTCTTTGAGTCTGTGTGTAGGAGGAGGAAGCGCTAACTATGAAGGGGCATATAAGGGTACTTTCTTTCGAACTAGTGCATTTGCCTGACACAAACGGGAGAACGGCCAGCAGCATTAACAATAATTACTAGAAAACCTTCACTTAAGTTGTTTGGGTCGAGAGTTAGAGGCGTTGCCTAGCATGAAACGAAATTACTGCAGCGCACTATGCACGACCACGTTGTCATTCTATACTTTTTTCATTATTGGCAGTGACTGCTGGTATATATACAATACAGCACACTAATTTTACATGTTTTTACTTATCAAATATTTTGTTACTCACCCTGACGTATCTTTGCGCGGATCTCAATAAGCCGCTCTGGGCATTTGAATTTCAGATCGGACCATTTCCGCTAGATCTGGCAGTGTGTGCCATTGTAATTCTCTCTGTCCATCAGCCAGATCAGGAATTTCAGCTCTTCAGAGCTAAATGATGAGGATCGCCTGGATGCCATTTTCGAATATTCGCACTGCCTCTGAGGAGTGTAAGCTGCGGCCTCTCGTCGTGCGTGCCTGCATATTACATAATCGCGTAGACAATAGTATGCTGAGGATTCGTACGCTATTTGTACGCTCATGCGTACGTCTTCTAAGAAGTTTTGTACATTTTTTAAATGAACGTTCATTATCAGTGCGCGAATGTTCGCTAATAGCACATAATAACGTATATTTTGTATGCAAATACAACAAATCTATTAGTTGAATATACGAATGTTAGGAAAAGTTCGGCGAATGTTCGGCGAGTCAAATTTTGAATGATTCGCTCATCTCTAATACTCACCTCATCAATTTGCGCCCAAAGTTCCCTCTGTGGCCATCTTGCTTGAAGATTCCATGCAAATTTTAGGCGGGTGGCGTATGACGTCTTCAATCAAGATAGCTGCGGGGACCTCTATGGATAAGGTGCAGTTTTCCTGGATTAACAAAGCAAATCGTCAAAAAGCAAATGTCTTTGTGAAATTCGTTGAAGCAGCTGAATCGAATTTTCAATAAGTTCGCTTATCCCTAGTTAGGGTGCCCATCATGAATTGCATACCATCTAGATTATTGTATAATCACTGTAACCTGTAAAGTACAGAAAATGTTGAGCTTGTAAAAGAATTTTCTGCTATGTCATTTGCATGCCCAACGTTATATGTGAGGTCAATGATTATGTCACTGAAATGTTCTATATAGTAAGTTTGTTAGACTGTTTCTACAAGAAATAGCATAAAAGGAAAGGTTTAACTGAATGATATCTGACAATTTATGTATTGGAAAGTTATATATGGTATGATATTATATTATCTAGGAGCTATATGCATTGTTATTTAGCCAGACCTCATATTGTCTCTCTTCCAAAAGAGATCATTTTCTAAGTTTATCAGTATTTTTTATTTATTATTTGCACATAATGTGTCTCCCAGGAGAAAATGTTTGAAGGAAAAGTGTCACCTAAAATTTTATCTACCAGTTCAAATCAAATAGCAACACATATCCCTTTTTTCTAATATGTTTTCTGAACATGATTATGGGGGCAGCCATCTTGCCTGAGCTGTTCTTCGCAATTAGAAAGTATTAGGAAAATTGCTTTACGGCAGCCCCATGGGCCATAGACACAACCGCTTTGATTTTATGGTTTTTGTTTAGATATAATTAAAATAATTAAATAATTAAAATGCAGAATGGTGGCTCAGTGGTTAGCACTGGTGCCTTGCAGCACTGGGGTCCTGGGTTAGAATCTGACCAATCTGCATGGAGTTTGTATGTTCTCCCAGTGTTTGTATGGGTTTCCTCCCATACAGCAAATCATATTTTATGGCATCTTTATACAGACATCTTGTACGCCCCCCCCCCCCCCAAGTATCTTCTTTTGTTATAAACAAACCCTTGAAAGATGTGGACAAAAATCCATACCTGGAGTATGTAGGGTTTGGAAAAAACATAAAGCAAAAAAGGTACCAAAAGTAAGGAAAATGCCACAAAAGCACTGTTTATTATACATTTATATGTCCCTATTGAATTTCAGCTAATTTTTGGCAGGAGCATTTTTTTAAAGTATGAAAAACACCAGGTAGAATGCTGTAAAAAAAATGTGAAATTTCTCTTTAAAAAACTATATGTGAAATTATCCTTAAGGTGGAATTTTTCATTTAAATTCCAGTTCACGGTAATAACTGTCTTGTGTTTGGTCAAAATAATGCAATACCTTTATCCCAGTGAGTGTCATGGCCTCACGGCAAAACTGAACAGTCAAATTCAAGGAGAAGAACCTGCAAGCATAACAGATAAAGATAAAACAGAGATGACAAGCCACTGATCTGTATCCATAACATAAACAAGAAAAATGTATAGCTTTTTAATTCCAACCAGTTGCAACTTTCTAAAAGAGTAAATCATAGCTCTAGTCAAGGGGAATTTGCAGACAGCATGTTATAGTGCAGGTGATGCTGAGCAGATTGATATACAATATAGCAGCGGTACTCAACTGGCGTACTGCGGTCCGGATTGCCAGCTGTCCAGACCTGCGTGCTAAGGGAAGGGGTGCGTGGGGGGTGGTCCAGAGTCCAGAAGCAATGAGCGCTTCCATCAATACAGATGGAAGTGCTTATTGCTGGAGCACAGGGAGCTGATGTAACTCACTGCTGAGCTCCCTGCGCTCCTCTCCTCCTTCAGGCGGCGGAGCTCTGAATGGTGAAGTAGAGAGACTTCTCCCTGCTCCACCATTCAGCCTGAAGGTGCAGGTCGTTGTGTGGGTGGAGCCTGTAGCCCAGAAATCTGCATAAGCTCCACCCACACAGTCCTGCAGAGCGATCTGTGTCTGCAGGGGAGAGAGGACTGTGGGCATTTCTACTCTGGAGGGGGCACAATTGGCATTGCTAATGTGAAGGGGCACAATGGGAATTTCTACTATGGAGGGGGCACAGAGGGCATTATTACTGTGAAGCAGGCACAATGGGCATTATTACTATTAAGGGGGCACAATGGGCATTATTACTTTGAAGGGGGTACAATGGGCATTACTACTATTAAGGAGCATTATTACTGTGTAGGAGGCAAAAATGGGGTTGTTAATATGAAGGGGACACACCGGGGATTATTACTGTGAAGGGGGCACAAAGAGGGCATTACAACTGTGAAGGGGCACGAATATGGCATTACTGCTGTGAGAGGGGCCCAGAGAAGGTATTACTACTGTGAGGGGGCACTAAGGAAGGAACTAATCGCAATGTGTGGGGGCACAAGGGTCACCCTGCTGTGAGGGTACACTTAGGGGTATCATATTCTGTGGAGCACTAAAGAGATATCATACTGTCTTAGAGGCAGGGACATCATCTTAAAGGGACATCATTATTGTCAGGGGGCACTGAAAAGACATTCTTACTGTTTGGTCGGCAGAAAGGAGATTAGGTGGGCTTGGAGCTACACGCCAAATGGTGTTGTCCCTCCTTATATATATTTTTTTGTTTTAAACCTTGGACCTTCATCCTACAGTAGACTCACGTATGTGGACCTTTACAAAAAGTACTTGAGTACCCGTGATATATAGTTTTATAAAACTGGGGAAGGATTCAGTAAAATGTGCAGTTTATACATGTAAATGCCTGCTCATTCTATACTTAAGCATCCAGAGGGTGGTCCTATTCAATGACTGACAACTTTCCTTTTATTACTGTGTATACAGAGATAGCTGTCAATAACTGATAGGACCATCTTCTTGACTCCAAAACCCTAAATCAGCAGAAATGTACAGTACAGACCAAAAGTTTGGACACACCTTCTCATTCAAAGAGTTTTCTGTATTTTCATGACTATGAAAATTGTAGATTCACACTAAAGTCATCAAAACTATGAATTAACACATGAGGAATTATATACTTAACAAAAAAGTGAAACAATTGAAAATATGTCTTATATTCTAGGTTCTTCAAAGTAGCCACCTTTTGCTTTACTGCTTTACTGCTTTGCACACTCTTGGCATTCTCTTGATGAGCTTCAAGAGGTAGTCACCTGAAATGGTATTCCAACAGTCTTGAAGGAGTTCCCAGAGATGCTTAGCACTTGTTGGCCCTTTTGCCTTCACTCTGCGGTCCAGCTCACCCCAAACCATCTCGATTGGGTTCAGGTCTGGTGACTGTGGCGTAGCACCCCATCACTCTCCTTCTTGGTCAAATAGCCCTTACACAGCCTGGAGGTGTGTTTGGGGTCATTGTCCTGTTGATAAATAAATGATGGTCCAACTAAACGCAAACGCTGCAAGATGCTGTGGTAGCCATGCTGGTTCAGTATGCCTTCAATTTTGAAAAAATCCCCAATAGTGTCATCAGCAAAGCACCCCCACACTATCAGACCTCCTCCTCCATGCTTCACGGTGGGAACCATGTAGAGTCCATCCGTTCACCTTTTCTGCGTCGCACAAAGACACGGTGGTTGGAACCAAAGATCTCAAATTTGGACTCATCAGACCAAAGCACAGATTTCCACTGGTCTAATGTCCATTCTTTGTGTTATTTAGCCCAAATAAGTCTCTTCTGCTTGTTTCTTGTCCTTAGCAATGGTTTCCTAGCAGCTATTTTACCATGAAGGCCTGCTGCACACAGTCTCCTCTTAACAGTTGTTGTAGAGATGTGTCTGCTGCTAGAACTCTGTGTGGCATTGACCTGGTCTCTAATCTGAGCTGCTGTTAACCTGCGATTTCTGAGGCTGGTGACTCGGATGAACTTATCCTCCGCAGCAGAGGTGACTCTTGGTCTTCCTTTCCTGGGGCGGTCCTCATGTGAGCCAGTTTCTTTGTAGCACTTGATGGTTTTTGCGACTGCACTTGAGAACACTTTCAAAGTTTTTCCAATTTTTCGGACTGACTGACCTTCATTTCTTAAAGTAATGATAGCCACTCGTTTTTCTTTACTTAGCTGTTTTTTTCTTGCCATAATACAAATTCTAACAGTCTATTCAGTAGGACTATCAGCTGTGTATCCACCTGACTTTTGCCCAACACAACTCATGGTCCCAACCCCATTTATAAGGCAAGAAATCCCACTTATTAAACCTGACAGGGCACACCTGTGAAGTGAAAACCATTTCAGGTGACTACCTCTTGAAGCTCATCAAGAGAATTCCAAGAGTGTGCAAAGCAGTAATCAAAGCAAAAGGTGGCTACTTTGAAGAACCTAGAATATAAGACATATTTTCAGTTGTTTCACACTTTTTTGTTAAGTATATAATTCCACATCTGTTAATTCAAAGTTTTGATGCCTTCAGTGTGAATCTACAATTTTCATAGTCATGAAAATGCAGACAACTCTTTGAATGAGAAGGTGTGTCCAAACTTTTGGTCTGTACTGTAAATGTATAACATGCAAGTTATGCTAAATATTTTCCTATAAAACTATATATATCAATGTTCTCATCTTCTCCTTCTCCATATCAGTATGCATTCAGCTCAGATACCATGTTCAACGTGACAGGTTCAATTTTAATAAACCTACTTCAGCTACAACTGAATAATTCCAATGTCCATATTCCAGTCTAATCCTAATGCAGGTGGAGACCCTATCTGGCCGTTGTCGGAGCACTCACCCTGACAAGGGCAACCCCCAGCCAACAGGCACCTAGGACCTTACTAAAACACCCTATTTTAACTGCTTCCTAAGAGACTCATTAATCTCTGGACTCCGACGCGTTTCCCCATAAAGGTTCATCAGGGAGTCTGTCTAGCAGCATAACAAGAGGCAGTGGCAATGTGTGAAGTCTGTTACTTGCCTTAAATAGGTGAACGACCTCCTCTTTAGGTCGTGTCATTCTTGCACTGCGGTGAGGGAGCAGGAGGACAGGAGGAGCTAACTCCATGATGCTATGTCCAAGCGCCGCTCTCCCCACATGTGTCCCTCGGAGGCTCCCTGTACTGATTGGCCCATGTGATCACACACAGATCTCTATCTGCTTGACAGGAAGGTCCTGCAGAATACAGTGAGATCTTCTAGAGACTAATGGGGGATGTGTCAATGTTTAGCAGGTATGGTTAATCCTTTGTTCACTTGATATAGTTTCCTGCTCATAGATATTATATTTATGAAGTCTGATCAGAGGTCTATATATAATTAGATGAAACAGTAGCAGATTGCAGTGTGTGCACTGCGCTCTCAGGAAATATCCCCCTACGCTGCCACATCAATGCAACCCACACTGTATTTCAATAATTTGTACAGAGGTCTGAGTGTACATATATGATTAGTTAAAATCATGGGAATACGATTGGGCACTCTTTGGATAGGGCCATTAATTCCTTATGCCACTAAATCCATAAGTCCTTCTAAAATACATAGGATTGGGTCCCTTGTCCACCCAGTCTCCTCTCACCCTGAGGATGGAGACTATTGGATGCTCCGTGGACCCTTGATTGAGTACATCCATATAGGGCCTTGTATGTATAGTCAAATGTGTCTGTTGCATAGGTAAGGTGTTATACTCACTCCATCTACAACTTTAAATGGCTTTCATTTAAAGAGTGGAGATCGGTGGTGCAATTCTACTTCACTGTGGAGTCAAAAATGGTTTACATGACAATATCTCATTTAGTCCGTTTGGTGTCACAGATTTGAGGTTATAAATCCATTTTGTCTCCATTCTAAGTATTTTATTGTCCCAATCTCTCCCTCTCATGGATAATGGTACATGTTGAATGCCCAGAAATTTAATATGGGAGCTATCACCTCTGTGCACTTGATTAACATGTCTCGCCACTGACGTGTCTTTATTGTTTGTGATGTCATTGATATGATCTCGTACTCTATGTCGGAATTCTCTTTTCGTTTTCCCTACGTAGTCGAGTGGACACGTACATTGGGCTAGATACACGACACCCGCGGTCAGACAGTTGATGAAATCTTTTATCCGGTACGTCTTTCCGGTAGCTGAACTTGTAGATGTTTTAGTTGTGTTAATCTGCCCACAGGCTACACATCTCCCGCTCCTAAATGTACCTAGGAGGCGTCTAGATAACCAGTTTCCCGGAGTCTCTGGAGGACGAAAGTGACTGTTCACAAGCCTGTCACGTAGGCGTCTTCCTTTTCTATAGGTTATCTGAGGGTATGTATCCAATACGTCTTTTAGATCAGGATTCACACATAAAATCTTCCAGTGCTTGGAAAGAATCTGTCTAATCCGTTGATGTTCACTATAACCCGTATAGTTGACTTTTTGTTTTCCTCAGGTTTTCTAGGAAAAAGGAGTGTATCCCTTTCGGATTGACAGGGTGATTCAAATGCTGTTCTTAATATGCCGTCTGGATAACCTCTATCTCTGAATCTATACCTGAGGTCTCCTGCTTGTTTTTTAAAAATATGCATATTTGAGCAATTGCGACGCAAGTGCAAATATTGGCCTTTGGGGATTCCTTTCCGCAAGGGGAAAGGGTGTGCGCTCTCCCATCTAAGTAGGCTGTTGGTTTCCGTACTTTTTTGATATACTGACGCATTGATACTGTTGTTAGGCCCCCTTTCTATTAGAACATCTAAGAATGGGAGGGAGTTGCGGTCACATACACAAGTAAATCTTAGGCCAAGTTCGTTGACATTAATCCTATCAACGAAGCTTCTGAAGGAACTTTCAGTGCCCTTCCACAGTATGAAAATGTCATCTATGAATCTCAGCCAGAGGCTGATGTTGTAGTGCCACTGGCTGAGATTCTCTGACCATATGTGGTTGGCCTCCCACCAGCCCAGATGTAAATTTGCATAGGCTGGTGCACATGGATTACCCATGGCGGTACCCCTGAGCTGGTGGTAATAGCGGCCGTTAAAGATAAAATAATTCTTCGTTAGACTGTAGCTCAAAAGATCCAGCACCAGTTTGTTATGTGCATGTAGTCTCTTATCCCTTGTAATCAGAAAACTCTCAACTGCTTGGAGGCCCAAGTGATGGTGTATAGAACTATATAAGGCCTCGACATCCACTGACGCCAGTATGGTTTCATTGTCAAGGTTTATCCTGTTGAGTCTGAGGAGGAGATCTACGGTGTGCCGTACGTATGATGGGAGGGCTTCCACATAGGGTTTTATAATTCGATCAATATATATTCCCACATTCTGTCCCAGACTGCCCACTCCTGAGACTATAGGGCGTCCCTTTAGTGGATGTAGCCCTTTGTGGATTTTGGGCAGGGAGTAGAAGGTTGGAGTTACTGGGTATTGCGGTAGTAAGAATTCATATTCCATTTTTTTAATCAGTTTGGATTGGAGGCTTGGTTTTAGTAAGTTCTCCAATTCCAGACGGAATTCTGGGCCTGGATTGTGTTTGAGTATTTGGTAATACTCTGTGTCGTTCAAGATGTCTAGACACATCTTTTTATACACCTGATGATCTAGTAATACCACATTCCCTCCTTTATCAAAAGGTTTTAGTACAACCTCCCTATTTCTCTCTAGTTGTCTCAGGGCTTCCCATTCTTCTCTGTTCAGATTATTGGGTCCACATACTTTGTGTCTCATCCCTTCAATTTCCTCCGATACCAATTTGTGAAAAATGGTTATGTATAGTCAGGGAGTGGTGGGGGCATATGTGTGCTCTTTAATTTAAGGTCTGTAAAGGGACCCTCTGACGTATCTTTATCTCCCTCATTTATGAGGTCTACTAGTATTCTGGTAGCCTTTAGGTCCTGTGGGGAGATCTGTAATTCCTCACATTTTTTACGGTCCTGTATTTTGAAATGTTTATGCCAGAGGAGCTTTCTGACAAAGTGTGCAATGTCTTTACTCCAGTCGAAGGAGTTAAAGTCTACTGTAGGGACGAAAGATAGACCTTTGTGTAGTAATGACAATTCCACATCTGTTAATGTGTGTGATGACAGATTTATAATCTGAAACTTATTTTCTGGTCTTATCATGTTTCTGCTCCTCCCTGCGTCTTGTTCCGTAGCTGGTATGGTGCCTGAGTTAAAAAAGACAATGAGGGGGCTGAGGATAATGGTCCTGGTGATTGGGTGGAGGTGGGGCATTTTGAGTACCCTGTGTTGCTCTCAGTCCGTTTATAATTTGATTGGTTATTACGGTTATAATTAGCTCTGCCTGTTCTTCCCCTCCCTCTTGGACCTTTACCTCTGCCTTTCCCTCTATGCCCTTCTGTATCTGATATCTCAGATAATGAGATATCAGTTCGTAGATCTCTCTGAGGTGGTTTGTTGAGAAATTGGTACACCCTTTTTTCTTTGAAGTCAGTGGAATCCCTGATCCCTGATGTATTGTTCGTGTTTTCTATCTTGGATTTCTACGGTGTTCTGTAGAAATTCCACTTTTGTTAGGAACTGTGTATCCTCTTTGAATTTGAGGGCCTGTTCTCTCAATGTATTGATCTTCTTTTGCTTTATATCAAACGAGGATTTTTCCTTTTCCCATAAAAGGTGCATAAATCTGAGAGAACTTTGTGTGGCCTCGTCTTCCCACTTTTTAATAAGGTTAGTACCCAAACCCAAATACAAAAATAAAAGGAATTAGGTAATGCTTCACATAACACATAAGGGTTCCAGGTGCTGATTACACCTACAATTTCACGGTATAGTCATGGCTCTATTCATGAAGGCTCGTGGGTCTGGAGTTTGTTGTATAATGCGAGTGCTACCTGACCTAAGAGCTCTCCCTGTGCCAGTCTAATCCTAATCCTAATATAGTCTCAGGAGTGGGCAGTCTGGGACAGAATGTGGGAATATAAATAGATCGAATTATAAGACCCTATGTGGAAGCCCTCCCATCATACATACGGGACATGCCAGATCTCCTCCTCAGACTCAACGGGATAAACCTTGACAATTAAACCATACTGGCATCAGTGGATGTCGAGGCCTTATATAGTTCTATACACCATCACTTGGGCCTCCAAGCAGTTGAGAGTTTCCTGATTACAAGGGATAAGATACTACATGGACATAACAAACTGGTGCTGGATCTTTTGAGCTACAGTCTAACGAAGAATTATTTTATCTTTAACGGCCGCTATTACCACCAGCTCAGTGGTACCGCCATGGGTAATCCATGTGCACCAGCCTACACAAATTTACTCCTGGGCTGGTCGGGGGCCAACCACATATGGTCAGAGATTCTCAGCCAGTGGCACTACAACATCAGCCTCTGGCTGAGATTCATAGATGACATTTTCATACTGTGGAAGGGCACTGAAAGTTCCTTCAGAAGCTTCGTTGATAGGATTAATGTCAACGAACTTGGCCTAAGATTTACTTGCGTATGTGACCGCAACTCCCTCCCATTCTTAGATGTTCTAATAGAAAGGGGGCCCAACAACAGTATCAATACGTTAGTATATCAAAAAAGTACAGCAACCAACAGCCTACTTAGATGGGAGAGCGCACACAATTTCCCCTTGCGGAAAGGAATTCCCAAAGGCCAATATTTGCGCTTACGTCGCAATTGCTCAAATATGCATATTTTTAAAAAAACAAATAGGAGACCTCAGGTATAGATTCAGAGATAGAGGTTATCCAGACGGCATATTAAGAACAGAATTTGAGTCAGTCTGTCAATCAGAAAGGGATACACTCCTTATCCCTAGAAAACCTGAGGAAAACAAAAAGTCAACTATATGGGTTATAGGGACCTTTGATAATGAACATCAACGGATTAGACAAATTCTTTCCAAGCACTGGAGGATTTTATGTGTGGATCCTGATCTAAAAGATGTATTGGATACATACCCTCAGATAACCTATAAAAAAGGACGAAGCCTACATGACAGGCTTGTCAATAGGGATGAGTGGGTTCGCTGGGTTTGGCCGAACTTCACGTCAAAGTTCGGGTTCGGGACCCGAACTTGACCCGAACTTCATCCCGTACCCCAATCAAATCAATGGGGACCCGAACTTCCCTTTATTATTTTCCGTTATAACATGGTTATAACGGAAAATAATAGCATTCTTAAGGCAGAATGCTGAATAAAATGGCCTTCTAGGGGTTAAAAATAATTTAAAAAAACCTCACCTTGTCCACTTGATCGCGCAGCCGGTGTCTTTCTTCTGCTTCTTCTTCTTTCAGGACCTGCAAAAGGACCTGCGGTGACGTCACCGCACTCACCACGTGGTAAGCGCGATGATGTTGATCATAGGTCCAGACCTGCGATGACGTCATCGCGCTTACCACGTGGTGAGCGCGGTGACGTCACCTCAGGTCCTTTTGCAGGTTCTGAAAGAATAAGAAGAAGAAGGAAGACACCGGCTGCCCGATCAAGTGGACAAGGTGAGTTTTTTATTATTTTTAACCCCTAGAAGGCCATTTTATTTAGCATTCTGCCTTACGAATGCTATTATTTTCCGTTATAACCATGTTATAACGGAAAATAATAAAATTGCTCGAACACTGAACTCGACCCAAACTTTTGTGAAAAAGTCCAGGTTCGGGTCCAGGTACCTGAACTTGCAAACAGTCACTAGTGAAAAGTCACTTTTGCCCCCCAGAGACCCCGGGAAACTTGTTATCTAGAGGCCCCCTAGGTACAATTAGGTGCGAGAGATGTGTAGCCTGTGGGTAGATTAACACGACTAAAACATCTACAAGTTCAGCTACCGGAAAGACGTACCGGATAAAAGATTTCATTAATTGTCTGACCACGGGTGTCGTGTATCTAGCCCAATGTACGCGTCCACTCGACTACGTAGGGAAAACGAAAAGAGAATTCCGACGTTGAGTACGAGATCATATCAATGACATCACAAACAATAAAGACACGTCAGTGGTGAGACATTTCAATCAGGTACACGGAGGTGATAGATCTGGGCATTCAACATGTACCATTATCAATTAGAGGGGGAGATTGGGACTAGTGATGAGCGAATCATTCAAAAACTTATTCGCCGAACATTCGCCAAACTTTTCCTAAGATTCGTATATTCGCCGAATAGATTTGTTGTATTTGCGTACAAAATATACGTTATTATGTGCTATTAGCGTACATTCGCGCACTAATAACGAACGTTCATTTAAAAAATGTACGCAACTTCTTAGAAGACGTACGCATGAGTGTACAAATAGAGTACGAATCCTCAGCGTACTATTGTCTACGCGATTACGTAATACGCAGGTACACACGACGAGAGGCCGCGGCGTGCACTCCTCAGAGGCAGAGTGAATATTCGAAAATGGCATCCAGACTATCCTCATCATTTAGCTATGAAGAGATGAAATTCCATATCCGGCTGATGGACAGAGAGTATTATGATGGCACACACCGCCATCCAAACCAGCATAAGAAGGAGGTGATCCAGCAGGTGATTCAAGGCCTGCGCCATCGTTTCCACACCGTGCAGACCCCGGGCCAGATCCAGCAGAAATGGTCCAATCTGAAATTTAAATGCGAATAATGAAAAAAGTATCAAAGGACAACGTAGTCATGCGTAGTAATTTTGTTTCATGCTAGGCAACTCCTCTAACTCTCGACCCAAACAACTTAAGTGAAGGTATTTTAGTCATTATTGTTAATGGTGCTGGCCGTTCTCCCATTTGTGTCAGGCAAATGCACTAGTTCGAAAGAAAGTACCCTTATATGCCCCTTCATAGTTAGTGCTTCCTCCTCCTACACACAGACTCAAAGACGTGCCCATGCTGCAGCTACTGTCAGTGGGCGATATCCAAAGTATTCCTACCGCACCGTGTTAACGATATAAAGAAAGTTATTGCGACGATAATGTTATCTATTGCCATAAATACCTTTTTAGAAGAAAAAAATATGATATGGCCCCCTCTCACACCCATAATATCTTAATAGTAGTATGTGTTAGTATTAAAAAGAGTCATCATGTAACAATTGTGTACATTTTTATGTTGCAGAGCACCGTCAACGACGGCGTCACCATCATCGAGGCAGGACGGCCCCTGAAGTACCTGCAGCCTCTAGTAAGTGTAAAACATATTTAATTTATTTTTCATCCAAGCTACGTGGGAGTGCAGCTGCAGTAAGAGTACTAGTGGTTAGGAACGGGATTATCCAGCCCCAAACTATTCCCATGTAGCTACAACTATTCATTAGAGTTTAATGTAAGGGTCCCTCTGGATCCGTGCTGCCGCAGGTACACATATGGGGCCGGAACCGCCCTCCGGCCCAAATTCACTGTAATGGGGGTGGGCTGCGGATCTGGCCGCAGCACGTTAACCCCTGCTGAGAGGCAGCCGGAGCGAAAATACAACATGTAACTGTTGTATTTTCGCTCCGGCTGCCTCTCAGCAGGGGTTAACCTGCTGTGGCCGGATTCGTGGCCCGCCCCCATTACAGTGAATTTGGGCCGGAGCGCGGTTCCGGCCCCACACGTGTACCTGCGGCAGCGCGGATCCAGAGGGACCCTTCACCTGCCGGATCCGGGCTGCCGCTAGTGTAGAAGTAGCCTTAGGCCATTATTTCATGATTTTTGACAGCTGCTACACCACAGAGGAGCCGCTCTCACCGTCCTCCACCCCAGCGAGAGAGGACCCCACCTGCCCCTCCAACACCACCAGCCCAGTTACCAGAGGTAGAAGGTAGGTAAAAAAAAAAGTGTAATGGGTGGACCTTCTGTCTTCAAAATATGAGCTAAATGTATGTTTTATCTTTGGTAGATGCAACCGACAGGGAGCAGTTTTCCCCTGGACCATGGGAAGACCAAGCCTTATGGGTGTCCATTAAGTACTACAAAAGGCTCAGTCAGTACAGAATAAATGTCACAGAATAAGTCGCTCCAGTACATTAAAGTTTAGATTTATTTTGTGGGACAACCACTGTAACTTGATCATACAAACTAAGTACATAACTGTTTCCACCCCTACAGACATCCCCACTGACTTCGAAGTGGAGGCTGGATTACGGTGCCTTGGCTCCAGGCTCCACGCTGCCTCCTGGCTCATTCGTGGCCTGCAGTTGGAGCTGCAAGAGCTGCAGGACATGATGGCCCGAGGTCGGCAAAGGCTGGCGTAATCTTATTTTTTTGTTCCTTTCTTTTGTTTATTATATTATTTATTTGTTAAAAAGAAGTTTTTATTTATTACTAAAATATTCTTTAAAAAACTTGTGTTTTGAGTGTTTTGTTAAACCTTTAACACCTTCCTGATCCTGACATAGTGTGAAGAACACAGGTTTTTTTTCCCACAGCCATTTTCCCATATTAATGAACACAGCGGTGTCTGCCGGCCGAAGTATTACTACATTACACACACTCCTGTTCACTGATTACAATTGACAGACAGAAAAATAAAAAATGCTTGGCTTGTTTGGGCAACAAGCCTGTGCATTCTACCTTAAGATAGGCAGTGAAAATTATATATGAGCTTTTTATGGCTGCCCCGGCCAGTAGTAGTAGGGGACGGGGTATATCAGCATAGAGTAATAGGTAAAATAAATACAACAGACTGCAGTGGTGTATAACAATGTCCACTAATCTAACTTGTACGGGAGGCAGAGGCAGTGTAAAAAAATGTATTTTTTAAAAAAATATACAGTGCCTTGCGAAAGTATTCGGCCCCCGAAAGTATTTCAGGCTTCAAACAAAAAGATATAACATTTTAAATTTTTCGTGAAGAATCAACAGCAAGTGGGTCACAATTGTGAATTGGAACGAAATTTATTGGATCATTTAAACTTTTTTTGTAATAATAAAACTGAAAAGTTGGGCGTGCAAAATTATTCGGCCCATTTACTTTCAGTTCAGAAAACTCACTCCAGAAGTTCATTGAGGATCTCTGAAGGATCCAATGTTGTCCTAAATGACTGATGAAGATAAATAGAATCCACCTGTGTGTAATCAAGTCTCCGTATAAATGCACCTGCTCTGTGATAGTCTCAGGGTTCTGTTTAAAGCACAGAGAGCATCATGAAGACCAAGGAACACACCAGGCAGGTCCTTGATACTGTTGTGGAGAAGTTTAAAGCCGGATTTGGATACCAAAAGATTTCCCAAGCTTTAACATCCCAAGGAGCACTGTGCAAGCGATCATATTGAAATGGAAGGAGTATCAGACCACTGCAAATCTACCAAGACCCGTCCGTCCCTCTAAACTTTCATCTCAAACAAGGAGAAGACTGATCAGAGATGCAGCCAAGAGGCCCATGATAACACTGGATGAACTGCAGAGATCTACAGCTGAGGTGGGAGAGTCTGTCCATAGGACAACAATCAGTTGAACAGTTCACAAATCTGGCCTTTATGGAAGAGTGGCAAGAAGAAAGCCATTTCTCAAAGATATCCATAAAACGTCTTGTTTACAGTTTGCCACAAGCCACCTGGGAGATACACCAAACATGTGGAAGAAGGTGCTCTGGTCAGATGAAACCAAAATCGAACTTTTTGGAAACAATGCAAAGCGATATTTTTGGCGTAAAAGCAACACAGCTCATCACCCTGAACACACCATCCCCACTGTCAAACATGGTGGTGGCAGCATCATGGTTTGGGCATGCTTTTCAACAGCAGGGACAGGGAAGATGGTTAAAATTGATGGGAAGATGGATGGAGCCAAATACAGGACCATTCTGGATGAAAACCTGTTGGAGTCTGCAAAAGACCTGAGACTAGGACGGAGATTTATCTTCCAACAAGACAATGATCCCAAACATAAAGCAAAATCTACAATGGAATGGTTCAAAAATAAACGTATCCAGGTCTTAGAATGGCCAAGTCAAAGTCCAGACCTGAATCCAATTAAGATTATGTGGAAAGAGCTGAAAACTGCTGTTCACAAATGCTCTCCATCCAACCTCAAAGAGCTCGAGCTGTTTTGCAAGGAAGAATGGGAAAGAATTTCAGTCTCTAGATGTGCAAAACTGATAGAGACATACCCCAAGCGACTTGCAGCTGTAATCGCAGCAAAAGGTGGCGCAACAAAGTATTAATGCAAGGGGGCCGAATAATTTTGCACGCCGCACTTTTCAGTTTTATTATTATAAACATTTTTTCAATGATCCATTTAATTTCATTCCACTTCACAATTGTGACCCACTTGTTGTTGATTCTTCAACAAAAATTTAAAATGTTATATCTTTTTGTTTGAAGCCTGAAATGTGGCTAAAGGTTGAAAAGTTCCAGGTGGCCGAATACTTTCGCAAGGCACTGTATATAACATATAAATATATATATATATATATTTTTGGAGGGGGCGGACTAAAGGCTGAGGCTCCAAAACAAACTTAACAATACTAAATAGAACTATTAGTAATGTTAACTAACAACAGCTACTCTCCTACTAACCGTAGAAAACGGAGGCGGAGGTAGACAACAGTGTTTGCTTTTGAAATAGGGTTTTGGAGACTTTGCACAGCCCATGACATGACACAAGACATTTGGCTGTAAAATTATGGCCCGGCTGACAGCAACAGTGGGAAGACACTCAGACTATTCTGCCCTGCAAGACCTGATCTAATCACCACCAGCATCAGAAAGAGGAGTATGAAATTCGGATGTAATCCAGCCTTTATTCATTTTTATAAAGGTATTTTTTTGAACACTGCCCGGTGACAGATTTGTCCTTTTGGGTGTCACCCCCCCCAGTGGCACTAAAAACCCTCTCTGACATGACACTTGAGGCTGGGCAGGAAAGAAGCCCTAGTGCATAGTGGGACAGTTCTGGCCACTGTTGTAATCTGCCTGCCCAGAAGTCCAGGGGGTCTGAGAAGAGGCTTTGTGAGCCAGACTGCAGGTACGCCTGAACCTGCTCATTGAGGCGGGTGATCTGGGCCTGCTCACTTGGCTGCAGCTGTTGGGAGCCTGCAGAGAAAAATTCCTGCATCACACTAATTAGGCTTAACTGACTGCTGCTGGTTGTGGCAGAAGTTGTATTACTTGACCGGATCTCCTTCTCAGACATGCTGGCAGCAGGCTGGGGCTGGCTGAAAGCTCTGGCCAGGTTACTACATAGCTTCTCCCGCAATGATACTAATTTCTCTTCCCTTTCCTGGGGAGGAAAACAATCCCCCATGTTGGATTGATACCGCGGGCCCAGAAGCATCGCCAACCAGTATTCGTCAGTAGGCCTTATGTTTAGGATACGCCTGTCAGTGCGTAAGCATGTGAGTATACAACTCGCCATCCTGCCCAGCATGCCTGAGAGGCCACTTCTTTCCATCTCAGCCTCTCTCTGAGAAACTGCTGTGTCCCTGAAAGTCTCATCATCCTCATCCTCCACCTGTGTCTCCTCCTCCTCCTCCTGGTCATCATCACCCTCATTAAAATCCTCCTCCTCTTCCCCCTCCTCTAACTGAAGCTCCTCATCCTCATCCTCCTCCTGCTCCACAAGGGAACTTTGGCGTTGGGGCTCCCCTACAGTGACAGCATGGCGGGTAGACAAATGGCCAGGATTTCCTTCCCCCATTGCCCCCTGCTGCATGAGCGTGAGTGTCTTTTCCAGCACAAACGGCAGAGACTGCACAGCCAGCAACTTTGTCAGGTGACCATTCAGTTTGCGCACTGTCGGATTACTTGTGGCGTAAAACTGCTTCCTGGCCACGCACTCGGCAATGGACGGCTGCCGAATGAGAGGAGATGGAGAAATGCACGCACTGGCCGACGATGAGGTGGATGTACTAGTTATACCCCGGGATTCGGGCTGAACTACGGCCCTGGATGCTGCCTTCCTGACAGAAGGGACCCCGAGAGAAGTAACCAGCTCTTTAGTATTAACAGGCTGCTCTAAATTGCCGGCATGATGCCGCTTCAAATGGTTCCACAGAGCAGTGGTCCCAACATTTGTGGCTTTCCCACGGCTCAATTTCTGTTTACACAAATGACATGTGGCCATACTGCTATCCCCCGGCAGAGTGGTGAAATATTTCCACACACCCGACGTGCGCCCTTCACAGCTGGCCAAGCTTGTAGCCCTTGCATGCTTACACCCTGGTGCCGGCCCAACTATATTTGGGGTCTCGCTAGTACCCAGGGAAGCACTAGCCCTTGGCCTAACTCGCCTCTGCCCTCTGTTGCTGCCACTACTAGTACCACCCTCCTCCTCTGAGCTCAAATCCTCCTCACCAGCCCGATGCGCTTCCCAGGTCCTCTGGTCTAACACATCAGATTCATCATCAGACTCCTCCACAACACATTTTTCGGAATGCAAATTAGGCTGTTCCCCACCAACTGACAATTCAGGCAGTCCAAACTCTGACTGCCCTCTAAGAAATCCTCAGGGAGGCTGTCCTCTATAACCGCCGGATTATAAGGTGGGCTTCGGTGGCTTTTTTTTTTTAGAAATTGCAGAAGGGATACCACTAGGAGGGAACACTGAAGCCCGAGAGGTGGCAGAAAATGACGGGGTTTGCTTGAGTGGAATGGTGGAGCAGGACGAGTCTGGCCCCTGGCTACATATGGATACTGTATCAGCAGATGACAGCAGATCATCCGGCTGAGAATGAGATGAGCGTGCCATCCACTCCACTACCTCATCTACTTTCTCCTCCACTACATTTTTGCGCCTCGGTGGGTTAGCCTGGTGGAACAACGGCCAAGTATTGCCAATACTACTAGTAGATGCTCCGGCTAAAGGTCTTTTGGCACTGCTGCCCTGTGCCACCTTCTCCTTTTTTTTTAAAGCTCAAAGTCTGGCTGGAACTGGACCCCTTTTGCTTATCCATTCCAGACATTTTTCAATTCACTCTGTGGCCCTGCAGCTGGTCTTTGTCCCTGTATCTCACTGTCTCTCCCTGTCTTTCCCTATCTCACAGTGCTTCTGCTCGTCTCAGCAGTCGTAGCAGAAGTGATGCGTCACTGGCTTACCGAGCCTGAGCCAATCAGAGCAAGCCCTGCCCGCTAGGTCAGGTGACCGCTTTCTTCCCAGGCTTTTGCGCATGATAAACGAACTAACAATAAAAGTTTGCTAATGAATTGAATTCGTACGCAACAGCGTATACAGTAATTTATACATAGCAATAGCGTATAATTTATAGGACAAACTACGTAGCGAATGTGTACAAAGCCGAAGCGAATCACCTAATATTCGGATTCGCTTCACAGCTAAAAATTCCCAAGATTTGATACGAATCAACGAATCGATTCGCTCATCTCTAATTGGGGCAATAAAATACTTAGAATGGAGACGAAATGGATTTATAACCTCAAATCCGTGACACCAAACGGACTAAATGAGGTATTGTCATTTAAACCA
Organism: Rhinella marina; assembly: GCA_900303285.1. Classification (NCBI taxonomy): domain Eukaryota; kingdom Metazoa; phylum Chordata; class Amphibia; order Anura; family Bufonidae; genus Rhinella; species Rhinella marina. The sequence continues at coordinate 72,826 of ONZH01024325.1, forward strand.
TTTTTGACTCCACAGTGATGTAGAATTGCCCCACCGACCTCCACTCGTAAACGAATGCCATTTAAAGTTATAGATGGAGTGAGTATAACACCTTACCTAGGCAACAGACACATTTGACTATACATACAAGGCCCTATAGGGATGTACTCAATCAAGGGTCCACGGGGCATCCAATAGTCTCCATCCTCAGGGTGAGAGGAGACTGGGTGGACAAGTGACCCAATCCTATGTATTTTAGAAGGACTTATGGATGTAGTGGCATAAGGAATTATGAAATACAACGTGGGTTGCATTGATGTGGCAGAGTAGGGGGATATTGCCCCAGAGCGCGGTGCACACACTTCAATCTGCTACTGTTTCATCTAATTATATATAGACCTCTGATCAGACTTCATAAATATAATGTCTATGAGCAGGAAACTAACGTATTTTTGCTTTATAAGACACACTTTTTCCCCCCCAAAAGTAGGGGGAAAATTGCTGTGCGTCTTATAAAGCGAATATAAGTGAGCGCTTCCATTATGGTATTCGGTGCCGGGACCCCCATCAGACCTCAGATCAGCCCACCCAGCCCCATAAGGATAAAATAAAAGACTCTCTCACCTCTCCTATGCCGCGGCTCTGCTCCGGGTCCGGAGCTCCCCTGTCTTCTCCGGGCCGGCTCTACACTGTCCTGACCACGTAAAGCATCAGGATGAAGTGCGCACACTATGACGTGATGTTGCACGCAGTCAGGTGACAGTGCAGCCCTGGCCGGAGAAGACAGAGGAGCGCCGGACCCGGAGCAGAGCCGCGGCGCAGGAGAGGTGAGAGAGTTTTTTATTTTATCCTTATGGGGCTGATGGGCTGACCTGAGGTCTGATGGGGGTAGAGTGAGTTGATATTGGGGCACAGTGGGCTGATATGGAGGCTGATCTGAGGTCTGATAGGGCAGAGTGGGCTGACATTGGGGGCACAGTGGGCTGATATGGGGGCATAGTGGGCTGATCTGAAGTCTGATGGGGCAGAGTGGGCTGATATGGGGGCACAGTGGGGTGATATGGGTGCTGATCTGAGGTCTGATGGGGGCACATTGGGCTGATATGGGGGCACAGTGGGCTAATCTGTGGTCTGATGGGGGCAGAGTGGGCTGATATGGGGGCATAGTGGGCTGATCTGAGGTCTGATGGGGGCACAGTGGGCTGATATGGGGGTTGATAGGCTGATCTGAGGTCTGATGGAGGTCTGACTCCGAACACCGAGTGTACTCGAGCACAATGCTCGAGTCTCCCCGCACGTTTGTTTGCTGCTACGCATTAGCGTACGCATCTTATAATTATAATATGCGTACGCTATTGCGTAGCAGCGAACAAACGTGCGGGGAGATTCGAGCAATGCGTAGCATTAGCGTACAAATTATTAATTTGTACGCTAATGCTATGCATTGCTCGAATCTCCCTGCGCGTTTTTTCGCTGGTACGCATTAGCGTACACATCTTATAATTTGTACGCTAAAATGCGGGGAGGGATCTTAGCTACTGGCATTACACTGATTGGCTGGCCGGGAGCGCGTGATCGGGTGCTGTAAAGCATCTGGTCACACGCTCCCTGCTGCCACTGTTAGACAGGGAGAGCTGATGCTAACAGGGACAGAGAGTGTAGAGAGAGATTTTTTCCACGCTAGGCAGGGATAGTATTCTTATTTTAAAGACCCAAAAGCCCTTTTAAGCGCTACTTCTATATCTCATCTATATCTGCCTCCATTTTTTTTTTCTTGTTTGTGGGGGGTTAATAGTGCTAGGTGGCCTGGCATTAACGCCACCAGTACAACAGCTGCAAGAGAAATAAGGCGAGCAGTAAGGGACAAGGAAGTGGGCGTCCTGCTGATGCAGGCAGAGGCCATGGCTCTGGGCGCGGTGATACTGTGCCTGCTGGCACAGCACAAGAAACAAGACAAAAGTCATCTAAAACGTCTAGCCTCTCGGTCCAGTTTTCCGGAGCGTCGCAAGACACAACTCCTGCAGCCACAGCAGTGTGAGCAGGTAGTCGGTTGGATTGCAGGTAATAGTGCTTCCAGTTAGTTAAGCACCACCCTCTCTTCCACAAAGTCCAGTCTCAGTAGCCAAGAGTCTGGGCAACCACATCACCTCACCCTGATCCTCCTTCCTCCCACCATGCCGAATCTGGGTAAAGAAATTATCCCACATTCGGTTATTCCGAGGAGCTTTTTTCATCACCGTTCAATCTGTTCATTGATTTGGGCCTGTCGCCAAGCCCGCCTGAGGTGATATTGTGCCCTGATTCTCAACCTCTTGATCATCCACAGTCTGAAGAAGATGAGGGTGGGGAAGGGCAAGCATTTTCTCCTGAGGGCGATGATGATGAGACACCGTTGCCAATAAGTCAAAGGCATTTAGCATCTAAAGAGGTTGATGAGGATGAGATGCAGTTAAGTCAGGTTCTCATTCATTCACCATGTCAGGAGGAGGAGCAGAGTGAGGGAGTGGAAGAGGAGGTGGTGGACGATGAAATAGCTGACCCAACCTGGCAAGGTGGCAAGCCGAGCGAGGACAGCAGTACAGAGGGCGAGGGATCCACAGCACCGCAACAGGCTGCAAGAGGCCGTGGGGTGGCAAGAGGGAGAAGGCAGGCCACGTCAACCAGACCCGCGACTGTTCCTCGCAGCACACCCTTGCGGCAATCTTCTTTGCCTAGGGGTAGGTGTTCCGCAGTCTGGCGGTTTTTTGAGGAGAGTGCAGACGATAAAAGAATTGTCGTTTGCAACCTGTGCCGTACCAAGGTGAGCTGGGGCGTAAACACCAGCAACCTGACAGCATGATACGCCACATGAAAGCAAAACACCCTAATAGGTGGGCTGAACGCCAGGGTCCACCACCTGTGTCTGCAGGTCACACCATTGCCTCTTCTTCCACTCAGTTACGTGCTGCCCAAGCCGCAGACCCAGATGCCTCCCGCCCTGCACCTGGATCGTCGCAGACACCCTTAGCGACCACGTCCACTACAGTGTTCCAGCGCAGCGTTCAAATGTCCTTACCACAGGCATTTGAACGCAAGCGTAAATACCCTGCCACCCACAGGCCATAGCACTAAACGCGCAACTTTCAAAATTGCTGGCCCTGGAAATGTTGCCATTTAGGCTGGTGGATAGCGATGCCTTTCGCAGCCTGATGGCGGCGGCTGTCCCTCGATACGCAGTCCCCAGCAGACACTATTTTTCACGTTGTGCCGTCCCCGCCTTACACCAGAATGTGTCTCGAAACATAACTCGTGCCCTGACCAACGCAGTTACGGGGAAGGTCCACTTAACAACTGACACACGGACAAGCGCTTGTGGCCAGGGACGCTACATTTCCCTGACGGCACACTGGGTGAACGTTGAGGAGGCTGGGAGCGAGTCGTCCCCTGGGATGGCACAGGTGCTACCGACGCCAAGGATTGCAGGCCCTAGTTCTGCCACCACCTACACTATCGGCTGCAACTCCTCCTCCGCTTCTTCCTCCACTTCCACTGCAGAATTACAATCTTGCAGCACCAGTCAGACTTCAGTGACTAGCTGGAAGCAGTGTAGCACAGCAGTAGGGAAGCGGCAACAGGCCGTGCTAAAGCTTATTTGCCCGGGTGACAAACAGCACATCGCCGCTGAGCTGTGGCAGGGCATAAGGGACCAGACTGAGCTGTGTCTCTCCCCACTCAACCTATAGCCAGGAATGGCTGTGTCTGATAACGGCCGCAATTTGGTGGCAGCTTTGGAGCTGGGCAACCTCCCATACATACCATGCATGGCCCATGTCCTCAACTTAGTGGTGTAGCGTTTTCTGAAAACCTACCCCCATTTGCCTCAGCTACTGGTGAAGGTGTGTCGCCTGTGTGCCCATTTTAGGAAATCACCTACAGCTTCAGCCGGCCTGGCAACGCTGCAGCAGCTCCTTTACTTGCCAGCTCACCGACTGCTGTGCGACCTGAGCACGCACTGGAACTCCACATTCCACATGTTGGCCAGGCTATGTGAGCAGCAGAGAGGAGTAGTGGAGTACCAGCTGCAACACGGTCGGTGCCTTTCAAGTCAGCTTCCGCTCTTCAGAAGCGAAGAGCGGACATTGATGTCTGACCTCTGTGAGGTTTTGCGCAACTTTGATAAATCAACACACATGGTGAGAGGAGATAATGCAATTATCAGCGTAACCATCCCACTTCTGTGTCTACTTAAAACCTCACTGCTCTCAATAAAGGCGGACGCTTGGCGTGTGGAAATGGGGGAAGACCCTACACAGGGCGATAGCCAGACCACCCTCGGTTCGTCTTCTCAGCGCCAATTGGAGGAGGAGGACGATGAGGAGGAGGAGCATGAGACGGTTGCCACCGCTATACAGAGTTGTACCCAGAGCAGATTTGCACCATCTTTTCGGCGTGGATGGGCCGATGAGGACGAGGATGAGGAGATTGAGGGTCATTCTCCTGGTGAGGAGAGCGAAGCCTTGTCTTTTGGGACTCTGGCGCACATGGCTGACTTCATGCTGGGCTGTCTTTCCCGTGATACGCGCGTTATACGCATATTAGGCAACACCAATTACTGGTTGTTCACCCTTCTCGACCCCCGCTACAAAGACAACTTCTCATCTCTCATTCCTTTGGTGGAGAGGACAACTAAAATGGTGCAATACCAGAAGGCCCTTGTAGAAAAATTGCTTCAAAAATTTCCAGCTGAGAACACAGGCGGCAGAGTACATAGTTCCTTGGCCACCCGAGGAGGGGAGATGAGGGGAACACACAGCAGTTCCAGCAATGACAAAGCGACACTCTCCAAGGTCTGGGACACTTTCATGACACCCCGCCAGCAGCCTCACCCTGAGGAGCAGCCTAGTGTGACAAGGAGGGAAAAGTTTTGGAAGATGGTAAAGGACTACCTAGCTGACCGTGTCAATGTCCTCAGAGATCCCTCTGTGCCTTATAATTATTGGGTGTCAAAGCTGGACACGTGACATGAACTGGCGCTCTACGCCTTGGAGGTGCTGGCCTGCCCTGCCGCCAGCGTTTTGTCAGAGTAAGTATTTAGTGCCACTGGGGGCATAATTACTGATAAGCGCATTCGCCTGTCAATCGACAATGCTGACAGTTTGCCAATTATCAAGATGAACAAGGCCTGGATTGTCACTCACTTCGCTACCCCACCACAGGAAAGCGACTGAACACTTTTAGGGTGTATTTTATACACTGTTTACTCATGTAGGCACTCAAAAATAATGTTTTCAAGGGTCTGTTCACCATCAGGCCCTAAAAAATAATTTTTTCAAGGGTCTGTTCACCAACAGTCCCTCAAAAATAATATTTTCAAGGGTCTGTTAACCAGTAGGCCCTCCACCATAATGTTTTTTCAAGGGTCTGTTCACCAGCAGGCCCTCAAAAATAATGTTTTCAAGGGTCTGTTCACCATCAGGCCCTAAAAAATAATTTTTTCAAGGGTCTGTTCACCAACAGGCCCTCAAAAATAATATTTTCAAGGGTCTGTTAACCAGTAGGCCCTCCACCATAATGTTTTTTCAAGGTTCTGTTCACCAGCAGGCCCTCAAAAATAATGTTTTCAAGGGTCTGTAAACCACCAGGCCCTCCACCATAACGTTTTTTCAAGGGTCTGTTCACCAGCAGGCCCTCAAAAATAATGTTTTCAAGGGTCTGTTCACCACCAGGCCTTCAACCATAATGTTTTCAAGGGTCTGTTCACCACCAGGCCTTCAACCATAATGTTTTCAAGGGTCTGTTCACCACCAGGCCTTCAACCATAATGTTTTCAAGGGTCTGTTCACCAGCAGGCCCTCAAAAATAATGTTTTCAAGGGTCTGTTCACCATCAGGCCCTAAAAAATAATTTTTTCAAGGGTCTGTTCACCAACAGGCCCTCAAAAATAATATTTTCAAGGGTCTGTTAACCAGTAGGCCCTCCACCATAATGTTTTTTCAAGGGTCTGTTCACCACCAGGCCCTCAAAAATAAAGTTTTCAAGGGTCTGTTCACCAGCAGGCCTTCAACCATAATATTTTCAAGGGTCTGTTCACCAGCAGGCCCTCAAAAATAATTTTTTCAAGGGTCTTTTCACCACCAGGCCCTCAAAAATAATGTTTTCAAGGGTCTGTTCACCACCAGGCCCTCAAAAATGATGTTTGCAAGGGTCTGTTCACCACCAGGCGTTCAACCAGAATGTTTTCAAGGGTCTGTTCAACAGCAGGCCTTCAATAATAATGTTTTCAAGGGTCTGTTCACCACCAGACCATCAACCATAGAAACATAGAAACATAGAAACATAGAAGAAACATAGAAGATTGACGGCAGAAAAAGACCACCTGGTCCATCTAGTCTGCCCTTTTATTATCCTTTTGTTTTTATCTTAGGATAGATACATGTTTATCCCAGGCATGTTTAAATTCAGTTACTGTGGATTTATCAACCACCTCTGCTGGAAGTTTGTTCCAAGCTTCTACTACTCTTTCAGTGAAATAATATTTTCTAATGTTGTTCTTGATTTTTCCCCCAACTAACCTCAGATTGTGCCCCCTTGTTCTTGTGTTCTGTTTCTTATTAATAACACTTCCCTCCTGAACTTTATTCAGTCCTTTAACATATTTAAAGGTTTCAATCATGTCCCCCCTTTCTCTTCTTTCCTCCAGACTATACATATTAAGAACTCGGAGTCTTTCTTGATAAGTACTATGCTTTAGACCTCCTACCATTTTTGTAGCTCTTCTTTGGACCCGTTCTATTTTAGCAATATCCCTTTGCAGGTGAGGTCTCCAGAATTGAACACAGTATTCCAGATGTGGTCTCACTAGAGCTCTATACAGAGGGATCACAATCTCCCTCTTTCTGCTTGTTATACCTCTAGCTATGCAGCCAAGCATACGATTTGCTTTCCCTACTGCCTGGCTGCATTGGTTACTCATTTTGAGGCTGTCAGAGATGACTACCCCCAAATCCTTCTCTTCTGAGGTCTTTGTTAGCACAGAACTGCCAATGCGATACTCGGATAGAGGATTTCTTCTCCCCAAGTGCATTATTTTACATTTGGAAACATTGAACTGAAGTTTCCATTGTTTTGACCACTTATCTAATAAAGATAAATCATTCTCCATATTACCGACACCTCCTGGAACATCAACCCTATTACACACTTTTGTGTCATCAGCAAACAAGCAAACCTTCCCTACCAAGCCGTCCCTTATGTCATTTACAAACATGTTAAACAGAACAGGACCCAGAACAGATCCCTGTGGCACCCCACTTGTAACCAGCCTCTCCTCAGAATACACTCCATTAACAACAACCCTCTGGTATCTGTCCTTCAGCCAACTGCAGATCCACTGAACTATCCAGGGGTTAAGTCCAATTTTTGATAACTTCTCTATCAGCTCTTTATGGGGAACCGTATCGAAAGCTTTACTGAAATCCAGGTAGGCGATATCCACAGCACCACCTTCATCCAGCACTTTAGTTACATAGTCAAAGAAATCAATGAGATTAGTCTGACATGATCGGCCCTCAGTAAAGCCATGCTGGTTTGGGTCCATCAACTTGTTTATTGTTAGATGGTCAATTATCTTCTTTTTTAGTAGAGTCTCCATCATTTTTACCACTACAGATGTCAAGCTGACTGGCCTATAGTTACTAGCTTCTTCTCTACTACCCTTCTTGTGAATGGGTACAACATTAGCCATTCTCCAATCATCAGGAACATCTCCTGTAAGAAGGGACTGATTATATAGATCAGTCAGGGGGCCAACAATCACAGATCGGAGTTCTTTAAGAACTCTGGGGTGGATGCCATCTGGACCCATTGCCTTATTTAACTTTAGTCGGACAAGTTCCTGTAGAACATCGGCCTCTGAAAAA
>ONZH01024326.1:0-74421 GCA_900303285.1 Rhinella marina
ACATCGCATATGTCTGCCATCCATGGCCACTCGTGGTTGGCAAACTGAGGGAGCTGAGTTGGAGGCACGCGTGGATTCATTATCTGGTACTCCATCAATGCTCTCTGCTGCTCACACACCCTGGCCAACATGGAATAGGTGGAATTCCAGCGAGTCGGCAGGTCGCACAACAGCCGATGTTCAGGCAAATGGAGGCGTTGCTGGAGTTTTTTTAAGCTAGCAGCAGCTACAGTTGACTTCCGAAAGTGAGCGCACAAGCGCCGCACTTTCACCAGTAGCTCTGCCAGGTTGGGGTAAGTCTTCAGAAATTTTTGGACTACCAGATTAAAAACGTGGGCCAGGCATGGTACGTGATTGAGTTCGGCAAGCTCCAGAGCCGCCACCAGGTTACGGCCGTTATCGCACACGACCATGCCTGGTCCTAGCTGCAGCGGCGACAGCCACATCTCCGTCTGCTGCAATATGGCGTCCCTCACCTCTGGGGCGCTGTGCTTCCTGTCGCCCAAGCTGATGAGCTTTAGCACCGCCTGCTGACGTCTCCCCGCGCCAGTGCTGCAACGCTTCCAGCTAGCGGCTGAGGGAGATGTTAAGGCACAGGAGGAGGAGGAGGAGGAGGAGGAGGAGGGGGGTTTATCAGAACCCATGCTGGCAATCTTGGGCGGGGGTGGTAGGTAGGCCGTCTCTGTTTGCGACCCCGTCCCCGCCTCCACTACATTCACCCAGTGTGCCGTCAGAGAAATGTATCGTCCCTGGCCGCAAGCGCTTGTCCATGAGTCGGTGGTCAAGTGGACCTTTGCGCTGACTGCGTACCTCAGGGCCCGCCTGATGTTACGCGACACGTGCTGGTGCAGGGCGGGGACGGCACTCCGGGAAAAGTAGTGGCGGCTAGGGACGGAATAGCGAGGTGCGGCAGCCGCCATCAGGTCGCGGAAGGCCTGCGTCTCCACAAGCCTAAACGGCAACATCTCCAGGGCCAGCAGTTTGGAGATGTGGCAGTTTAAGGCTTGGGCTTGGGGGTGACTCGAGGCGTACTTCCGCCTGCGGTCGAACGCCTGCGAGATGGACAGTTGTTGGACGAGGAGTGTGAAGGTGCAGGCGAAGAGGCGGGGGAAGGGGCGGGGGAAGGGGCGGGGAAGGAGAAGGCCCCCAAAGTAGCAGAGGCAGAGGCAGAGGCAGATGTGGAGGTGTCCTGGCTGGAGGTCTGGACCGCAGTGGCAGCACACAACAAAGGGGAAGAGGCAGTGGCAGCAAGACCGGGCGCAGTTTGTATTGCGTTTGCTCTCTCCCACTCAGCCCAGTGCTTGAATTCCAAGTGACGCCGCATGCCTGAGGTGGTCAGATTGCTCTTCTCAGAGCCCCTACTCAGTTTTGAGTGGCAGAGTGTGCAAACCGCGCTCAGTTTGTCATCCGCACAAACATTAAAATATCTCCACACCCAGAAGTACGAGGCCTCGATGGGGGAGCTTCGCGCGACTGGCCGCTGGCGGGAACAGCTTCGGCCCTGCTGGCTGTGGCCTCACTTCTCTGTCTGAACTGTCCTCTGCCTGTGGCCATCCCTCTGCCTGTGGCCATCCCTCTGCCTGTGGACATCCCACTGCCTGTGGACATGCCTCTGCCTGTGGACATCCCTCTGCCTGTGGACATCCCTCTGCCTGTGGACATCCCTCTGCCTCTTGCTGCCTTTTTCGGTGCTGCGCAGACCACCACCTCTCCACTGCTTTCCTCGCTGGACATCACCCCTGGCCAAGTGGGGTCGGTCATTTCGTCATCCACCAGCTCCTCTTCCACTTCCTCACTCTGCTCCTCCTCCTGCCCACTGGACATTCCAACAGCCTCCCTTGATGGCAACTGCGTCTCATCATCATCATCGCTCATGATAACAGATGCTGGCTCAGGGTCCACATCAGCAGGAGATGGCGAAAACTCCAGTGTTTGGGCATCACTACAAACAAATTCCTCTGCTAGCTCCTGGGATTCTTCCGGCACATCTGAAAAAGGACCCGAAAAGAGCTCCTGGGAGGGGTCAAGGGTGGGATGACTCTGTTGGCCAGGTGTGGAGGAAGGAGGGTCAGAGTGAGACTGTGTGGATGACTGGCTGGTGGACAACTGTGTGGAAGCGCTATCGGCTATCCATTGCACCACCTGTTCAACCTGCTCAGGCCTCAACAGCGGTGTAACCCGCCCCCTGCTTAACTGTCCCATAAAGGCAGGGATTCTGGATGAGCGGGATCCTGGCTGATCCTCACCAGCACACATTGTATCCCCACTGGCTTCAACAAGGCCCCAACAGCATTTCCGCGCCCCCGTCCTCGTCCACGTCCACGTCCTATTCCGCTAGCCCCCCTCCGCATTTTATTTTTTTTTTGTTGCAAATACAATATTTGGGTATATAATTAGGTATGTGAAATAATTTAGCAAGAGAACGCACAGTACAGTGGCCTATTAAAAGGCCTAGATATTGTATATTTCAAAGTACACAGCCGTGTAGTAACTGAACAGACGGTGGGTATTTACACCAGGTATGTGAGATAATTTAACAAGAGAACGCACAGTACAGTGGCCTATTAAATGGCCTAGATATTGTATATTTCAAAGTACACAGCCGTGTAGTAACTGAACAGACGGTGGGTATTTACACCAGGTATGTGAGATAATTTAACAAGAAACGCACAGTACAGTGGCCTATTAAATGGCCTAGATATTGTATATTTCAAAGTACACAGCCGTGTAGTAACTGAACAGACGGTGGGTATTTACACCAGGTATGTGAGATAATTTAACAAGAGAACGCACAGTACAGTGGCCTATTAAAATGCCTAGATATTGTATATTTCAAAGTACACAGCCGTGTAGTAACTGAACAGACGGTGGGTATTTACACCAGGTATGTGAGATAATTTAACAAGAGAACGCACAGTACAGTGGCCTATTAAAATGGCCTAGATATTGTATATTTCAAAGTACACAGCCGTGTAGTAACTGAACAGACGGTGGGTATTTACACCAGGTATGTGAGATAATTTAACAAGAGAACGCACAGTACAGTGGCCTATTAAAATGGCCTAGATATTGTATATTTCAAAGTACACAGCCGTGTAGTAACTGAACAGACGGTGGGTATTTACACCAGGTATGTGAGATAATTTAACAAGAGAACGCACAGTACAGTGGCCTATTAAAATGCCTAGATATTGTATATTTCAAAGTACACAGCCGTGTAGTAACTGAACAGACGGTGGGTATTTACACCAGGTATGTGAGATAATTTAGCAAGAGAACGCACAGTACAGTGGCCTATTAAAATGCCTAGATATTGTATATTTCAAAGTACACAGCCGTGTAGTAACTGAACAGACGGTGGGTATTTACACCAGGTATGTGAGATAATTTAACAAGAGAACGCACAGTACAGTGGCCTATTAAAATGCCTAGATATTGTATATTTCAAAGTACACAGCCGTGTAGTAACTGAACAGACGGTGGGTATTTACACCAGGTATGTGAGATAATTTAGCAAGAGAACGCACAGTACAGTGGCCTATTAAAATGCCTAGATATTGTATATTTCAAAGTACACAGCCGTGTAGTAACTGAACAGACGGTGGGTATTTACACCAGGTATGTGAGATAATTTAGCAAGAGAACGCACAGTACAGTGGCCTATTAAAATGCCTAGATATTGTATATTTCAAAGTACACAGCCGTGTAGTAACTGAACAGACGGTGGGTATTTACACCAGGTATGTGAGATAATTTAACAAGAGAACGCACAGTACAGTGGCCTATTAAAATGGCCTAGATATTGTATATTTCAAAGTACACAGCCGTGTAGTAACTGAACAGACGGTGGGTATTTACACCAGGTATGTGAGATAATTTAGCAAGAGAACGCACAGTACAGTGGCCTATTAAAATGCCTAGATATTGTATATTTCAAAGTACACAGCCGTGTAGTAACTGAACAGACGGTGGGTATTTACACCAGGTATGTGAGATAATTTAACAAGAGAACGCACAGTACAGTGGCCTATTAAATGGCCTAGATATTGTATATTTCAAAGTACACAGCCGTGTAGTAACTGAACAGACGGTGGGTATTTACACCAGGTATGTGAGATAATTTAACAAGAGAACGCACAGTACAGTGGCCTATTAAAATGCCTAGATATTGTATATTTCAAAGTACACAGCCGTGTAGTAACTGAACAGACGGTGGGTATTTACACCAGGTATGTGAGATAATTTAACAAGAGAACGCACAGTACAGTGGCCTATTAAAATGGCCTAGATATTGTATATTTCAAAGTACACAGCCGTGTAGTAACTGAACAGACGGTGGGTATTTACACCAGGTATGTGAGATAATTTAACAAGAGAACGCACAGTACAGTGGCCTATTAAAATGCCTAGATATTGTATATTTCAAAGTACACAGCCGTGTAGTAACTGAACAGACGGTGGGTATTTACACCAGGTATGTGAGATAATTTAGCAAGAGAACGCACAGTACAGTGGCCTATTAAAATGGCCTAGATATTGTATATTTCAAAGTACACAGCCGTGTAGTAACTGAACAGACGGTGGGTATTTACACCAGGTATGTGAGATAATTTAGCAAGAGAACGCACAGTACAGTGGCCTATTAAAATGCCTAGATATTGTATATTTCAAAGTACACAGCCGTGTAGTAACAGAACAGACGGTGGGTATTTACACCAGGTATGTGAGATAATTTAACAAGAGAACGCACAGTACAGTGGCCTATTAAAAGGCCTAGATATTGTATATTTCAAAGTACAAAGCCGTGTAGTAACTGAACAGACGGTGGGTATTTACACCAGGTATGTGAGATAATTTAGCAAGAGAACGCACAGTACAGTGGCCAATTAAATGGCCTAGATATTGTATATTTCAAGGTACACAGCCGTGTACTAACTGAACAGACGGTGGGTATTTACACCTGGTATACAAAAAGGGTATTGCAGGCACACAGAACCCAGAACACTAGAGCCAAATAAACTGTATTTAAAAAAATAAAATAAAATTCACAGCCGTATACTGCCAGATCAGATGGTGCATATACACACTAGTTATATAACAGGGTTTTTCAGCCTAAAAGAACGCTGAACAGTAGTGCCAAATATAGTTTGGTATGTAGCAGAGCACCTAATACACCACTAATGCCTCTCTCTGTCCCTACTCCAGCAGCTATCCCTGAATACAGCAGCCGTTCTCTGTAAAGTCTATATTGTAGTAAAGCTATCACTGAAGTCCACTGTAGTAGCCCTGATAAGGGCTTTTAATCACGCTCCTGCCTGTCCAACAGCTAAAACCTATCTGTCCCTTCTCCAGCCTCTGTCCCTGACTAAGTTCACGCAGCATATGCGTACGAGCAGGAAGAGCTGAGTTTTTATGATTCGAGGTCACATGGTTTTTCCAGCCAATCCATGTAGACGCTGTTTTCGCGCTGCCAGCGTGCTCAGCGTGCCTGTCATACCCCCCCTGCATGTTGATTGGTGGAAAAAGAGCGCCAGGGAAGGTGGGAGGGGAAACGAATTCTAAGTGCGCCATCGCCGTTATACTCGATTGAAATCGAGTATGCCGAATATCGTAGTATTCGATCGAATACCGGCTCGATCGAACACTACTCGCTCATCTCTATGTATAATATATAACTGAGAGACAAAAGGTATATTTTCTACACTCCGGTTAGTGTGCAGCACACAACAGAATTTTTCACTGCACTGTATAATATATAACTGAGAGAAAAAACGTATATTTTCTACACTCCAGCTAGTGTGCAGCACATGACAGAATTTTGCACTGCACTGTATAATATATAATTGAAAGGAAAAACGTATATTTTCTACACTCCAGCTAGTGTGCAGCACACGACAGAATTTTGCACTGCACTGTAGTATATATGACTAAAAGGAAAAACGTAGTCTTTAGACGACGGCTATTGCACCGCAAACCACTCAATTTTTCACTGCACTGTAGGATATATAACTGAGAGGAAAAACGTATATTTTCTACACTCCGGCTAGTGTGCAGCACACGACAGAATTTTGCACTGCACTGTTTAATATATAACTGAGAGGAAAAACGTATATTTTCTACACTCCGGCTAGTGTGCAGCACACAACAGAATTTTGCACTGCACTGTAGTATAAATGACTGAAAGGAAAAACGTATATTTTCCACACTCCGGCTAGTGTGCAGCACACGACAGAATTTTTCACTGCACTGTATAATATATAACTGAGAGAAAAAATGCATATTTTCTACACTCCGGCTAGTGTGCAGCACACGACTGAATTTTGCACTGCACTATATAATATATAACTGAGAGGAAAAACGTATATTTTCTACACTCCGGCTAGTGTGCAGCACACGACACAATTTTGCACTGCACTGTAGTATATATGACTGAGAGGAAAAACATAGTCTTTAGACAGCGGCTATTGCACCGCAAACCACTCAATTTTTCACTGCACTGTAGGATATATAAAGAAAACGTATTCCCTAGACTGACGCTACTGTACAGTACACTACATAATTGTTCACTAGACTGTAGTGTATAGAAATGAGAGCAAAACGTATTCCCTAGACTGAGGCTACTGTACAGTACACTACATAATTGTTCACTGGTCTGTATTGTATAGAAATGAGAGAAAAAACGTATTCCCTAGACTGCACTACAGATCCCAGCAAGCCAAGGTACAGCAGCAGCAAAAATGAGTACTGAGAGGACTTTGGGCAATTTCTTTTGGGTCTGTGTGGAGCACGTGCTGTCCCTTCTGCCCCAGTCACTGTGTACAGTGTGCAGCCAAGATGGCGGTAGCTGCACTACAAGTCCCAGCCAGCAGCCAGGAGGAGACCAAAAAAAAAAGGTGCTTGTAGCCCTTAGAAGGGCTGTTGGGTTTTTTGTGGGTGATTCCTGCCTAACCAACATCTAAATTCAGGCCCTAACACTCTCCCTGAAAGACAGCAGCTCTATCCCTAATCTCATGCAGGAGGCGTCGGACGCGAGCAGCGCGGGACCAGATTATTATATTCCCAGGTTATCTGATCTGGCCAGCCAATCCCTGCTATCGACTTGTAGGGGCCCCACGTGATGCTAGGAGGTACCAAAGACTCTCCTGCATGTTGATTGGCTGAGAAAAGGCGCCTAACATGCAGGAAGAGGAAGTTGCCATTTCCTCGAGGATCGCGATATGCTCGTCCGAGTATCGAGCATATGCGAATACCCTAATACTCAAACGAGCACCAAGCTCGGACGAGCATGTTCGCTCATCTCTAATCGTGACATTACCCCCCCTTTTACGTGTGACCTCCAGGCACCCAAGCCCCACTTTATCAGGATGAGACCTGTGAAAAGCTTTCACCAAATGACTGGCATTCATGTCAGATGCCGGTACCCATGTCCTATCCTCTGGTCCATAACCCTTCCAGTGAACAAGATATTGAAGAGTCCTACGGAGAACTCGAGAGTCAATAATATTGGCGATCTGGAATTCCAAACTGCCATCCACGAAGACAGACGCGGGTGGCAAGGGAGATGGCTCCAGGGGTTCAACATATCTCTTCAGCAAAGATCTGTGAAACTAGAGATGAGCGAGCACTAAAATGCTCGGGTGCTCGTTATTCGAGTCGAACTTTTCCCGATGCTCGGGTGTTCGTTTCGAATAACGAACCCCATTGAAGTCAATGGGAGACTCGAGCATTTTTTGCAGGGGACCGGGGCTCTGCCTAGGGAAGGCTGGGTGAAAACCTGGAAACCTCAGAAAATGATGGAAACACCACGGAAATGGACAGGAAACAGAAGGGGCAGCATGTAGGGATGCCTCTGAGGCTCCCTAATTGCACCATTTTTTCTAAATCTGGCCAATAGTCTGGGGATGACCCCAAGGCAATTTTCAGGGACAAGGTAATGGTGACCCACTTAAAAATGCTGCCTGACAACCTGGCGGTGAACCCCTGATTGTCTGTCTTTCAATAAGATTGCAGTGTAAAGCATGGTGGTGAGCCTCAGTAATAAGATTGCAGTGTAAAGCATGGTGGTGAGCCTCAGTATGACTTTTTAGATGGAGATTGCATGTGGTCACGTACTCCCTGGAACCCCATAGTCACCCCTTCTCTGATGTGCTACCCCAGAACATTCTCTGCCCCAATTCGCAAGACCATTTGCAGTCTCCGTGTGCTGACAGTGGGGATTTACCAGTGTTGTCTGAGGAGGTGGTGGACAATGGCGAGACACAGGTGTCGGGGGTGAGGTAGTTGTATGGGAAGCAAGTTACAGTGGGGACTCCTTGGGGGGACCTTCTCATGATGGGACAGATTCAATTGTGTTTAGAAAGGCTGATGGGCCTTCCGTCAGCACTGTGTGTATAGAACCCCATGGCCTTTCATAAAAATAGTCTGTGGATGACCCCAAGGCAATTTTCAGGGACATGGTAATGGTGACCCACTTAAAAATGCTGCCTGACAACACGGCGGTGAACCCCTGATTGTCTGTCTTTCAATAAGATTGCAGTGTAAAGCATGGTGGTGAGCCTCAGTAATAAGATTGCAGTGTAAAGCATGGTGGTGAGCCTCAGTATGACTTTTTAGATGGAGATTGCATGTGGTCACGTACTCCCTGGAACCCCGTAGTCACCCCTTCTCTGATTTGCTACGCCAGAACATTCTCTGCCTCAATTCGCAAGACCTTTTGCAGTCTCCGTGTGCTGACAGTGGGGATTTACCAGTGTTGTCTGAGGAGGTGGTGGACAATGGCGAGACACAGGTGTCGCGGGTGAAGTAGTTGTATGGGAAGCAAGTTACAGTGGGGACTCCTTGGGGGGACTTTCTCATGATGGGACAGATTCAACTTGGGTGGATCAGGCACAGGAACAGATCATTTTTTTTTTTTTGTGTTTATTTAACTTTTATTTAGCACAAATAACCACAAAGATATTTATTCGTTCTCTTCGCTGCGCAGTCTGGCGTTGGGGTTCGTCACTTTGATGGCGAGCTGTGCCACTCTCTCCACAATGGTCTTTCGGTTCTTTGAGGAAACGTTGTGGGCGATTTCTGCACAGAAGGACTTGTTGCTCAACAACAGAACCTCGAGCTCCTTGACATTGTGGACCAGGAATTTGCGGAACCCTGTGGGCAGC
This sequence comes from Rhinella marina, assembly GCA_900303285.1. NCBI lineage: Eukaryota > Metazoa > Chordata > Amphibia > Anura > Bufonidae > Rhinella > Rhinella marina. The sequence goes on from ONZH01024326.1 coordinate 9,162, forward strand.
ATGTGTTTGGTCTTCTTGTTGTTACCGTATCCAATGTTGGGCAATATAGATAAGCAGGTAATATTATTTTTCACACCTATCCCAAAAAAAATATTTGCGCAGTTTTCGCAAATAAAACTGGAAACTGGAACTGGAGAGAGGGCCTGTAGGTGGACCTCCGGAAAAATTGTTTGGAGAGAGGGCCTGTAGGTGGACCTCCGGAAAAATTGTTTGGAGAGAGGGCCTGTAGGTGGACCTCCGGAAAAATTGTTTGGAGAGAGGGCCTGTAGGTGGACCTCCGGAAAAATTGTTTGGAGAGAGGGCCTGTAGGTGGACCTCCGGAAAAATTGTTTGAAGAGAGGGCCTGTAGGGGGCCCTCCTGAAAAATTGTGGTAAAAGAGTGCCAGTTGGACCTCTGAAAAATGGCGTTATTTTGGTCAGCGTTAGGCAAAGACGATATGGAGGAGGAGTAGGAGTAGGAGGAGTAGAGAAGAGGAATCGGATACATAAGTAATGTTAATCTTTAGCTGCTTTCCCCCGGAGGAGATTTGAATTCCGGTGAAATCCAGGCTTTGTTCATTTTAATAAGCGTCAGCCTGTCAGCGCTGTCAGTTGACAGGCGTGTACGCTTATCGGTGATGACGCCACCAGCTGCACTGAATACCCGCTCTGACAGCACGCTAGCGGCAGGGCAGGCCAGCACCTCCAAGGCGTACAGCGCCAGTTCAGGCCACGTGTCCAGCTTTGAAACCCAGTAGTTGTATGGAGCAGAGTGATCACGCAGGACGTTGGTATGGTCAGCTAGGTACTCCCTCACCATCTTTCTGTACAGCTCCCCCCTACTCTGCCTAGACTGGGGACAGGTGACAGTGTCTTGCTGGGGTGACATAAAACTGGCAAAGGCCTTGGAGAGCGTTCCCCTGCCAGTGCTGGACAAGCTGCCTGCTCGGCTCCTCTCCCCCGCTACTTGGCCCACAGAACCATGCCCTCTGCCGCTAGCGGCGTCAGATGGGAAGGATTGTTTCAGCTTGTGCACCAGGGCCTGTTGATATCTATTCACTCTCATACTCCTTTCCTCTGCAGGGATGAGAGTGGAAAGGTTCTGCTTGTACCGTGGGTCCAGGAGAGTGAACACCCAGTAATCGGTGTTTGAAAAAATGCTTCTAACGCGAGGGTCACGGGATAGGCAGCCTAACATGAAGTCTGCCATGTGCGCCAGAGTCCCAACACGCAAGAATTCCCTCTCCTCACTGGCCTGACTCTCCATTTCCTCCTCCTCCTCCTCCTCCTCCAAGTCCTCCTCTTCAGCCCATACACGCTCAAGAGTTAAGGACTGAGCACTGGTACCCTCTACTGTCTCGCCGACATTCTCCTCCTCTTCCTCCTCATCCCCCTCCTCCGATACGCGCTGAGAAACAGACCGGAGGGTGCTCTGGCTATCAAGCGACGTATCTTCCTCCACCGTCTCTTGTGACAAGCGCAAAGCATCCGACTTGATGCTGAGCAGTGAGTTTTTCAACAGGCAAAGCAGCGGGATGGTGAGGCTGATAATGGCGGCATCGCCGCTGACCATCTGTGTTGACTCCTCAAAGTTGCTCAACACCTGGCAGATATCAGACATCCACGTCCACTCCTCATTGTAGACTTGAGGAATCTGACTGACCTGACTACCAGTTCTGGTGGAAGTTGACATCTGGCAGTCTACAATCGCTCTGCGCTGCTGGTAAACTCTGGATAACATGTTTAATGTCGAATTCCATCTCGTGGGCAAGTCGCACCACAGTCGGTGAGCTGGCAGTTGTAGGCGCCACTGCGCTGCCCTGAGAGTGGCAGCATCTGTGGTTGACTTGTGGAAATGCGCACAGATGCGGCGCATCTTGGTGCGCAAATCTGACAAATTGGGGTATGTCTTGAGGAACCGCTGAACTATGAGATTGAACACGTGGGCCAGGCATGGCACATGTGTCAGTCTGCTGAGTTGCAGAGCGGCCACCAGGTTACGCCCATTGTCACACACAACCATGCCTGGCTTGAGGTTAAGCGGTGCCAGCCACAGATCGGTCTGCGCTGTGATGCCCTGTAACAGCTCTTGGGCAGTGTGCCTTTTGTCACCTAAGCTCAGCAGTTTGAGCACCACCGGCTGGCGCTTATCCACAGCACTGCTGCTACCGACTGAAGGCGCTGTTCCCACGGATGGTAATTCGGAGGAGGTGGAGGAGGAGGAGGGGTCGGAGGAGGAGGCATAGTACGTCTGAGAGACCGTGACCGAGGTAGGCCCCGCAATCCTCGGTGTGGGCAGTACATGAGCGGCCCCAGGGTCAGTCTCGGTCCCAGCCTCCACCAAGTTAACCCAATGTGCCGTCAGTGAGATGTAGTGTCCCTGCCCGGCAGCACTTGTCCACGTGTCCGTGGTTAGGTGGACCTTCTCAGAAACAGCGTTGGTCAGGGCACGGAGGATGTTCTCTGACACGTGCTGGTGTAGGGCTGGGACGGCACATCGGGAAAAATAGTGGCGGCTGGGGACCGAATACCGAGGGGCAGCCACCGCCATGAGATTGCGAAAGGCCTCGGTCTCTACCAGCCTATAGGGCAGCATCTCCAGGCTAAGCAATTTGGAGATGTGGAACGTTGAGGGCTTGGGCATGTGGGTGGGTGGAACTGTATTTCCTCTTGCGCTCCAGCGTCTGCTGTAAAGACAGCTGAACGCTGCGCTGGGACACATTGGTGGACACTGTGGAGGATAGTGGAGGCGAAGGTGTGGTTTTCCGGCGGGAGGCGCTCGTGCCAGGGTCCTGGGCAGGGGGTTGACTAGCAGAGGCAGCGAGTGACACAGGGGAAGGAGCAGTGGTGTGACCCGCAGGAGGTGGTGAACGGCCTTGGTTCCATTGAGTGGGGTGTTTAGCACTCATATGCCTGCGCATGCTGGTGGTGGTTAGGCTAGTAGTGGTGGCACCCCTGCTGATCCTGGTGTGGCACAGGTTGCACACCACAGTCCGTCGGTCATCCTCACTTTCTTTAAAGAACCTCCAGACTTGCGAACATCTAGGCCTCGCCACGGGAGCTTCACTACGTGAAACAGTTGCTGCTGATGCACCAGCTCTGGCCCTGCTTCTCCCTCTGGCCACACCACTGCCTCTTCCAACCTGTTCTGGTGCAGCACTCGCCTCCGCCTCAGAAGCACTGTCTTCACTCGGCTTATCAACCCAGCTTGGGTCAGTCACCTCGTCATCCTCCGATTCCTCAGTCTGCTCCCCCCTCGGACTTCCTGCCCTGACAACAACTTCACCACTGTCTGACAACCGTGTCTCCTCATCGTCCGACACCTCTTTACAAACTTCTTCCACTAACTCAACATTGTCATCATCATCATCATCATCATCATCACCCACAGACTGCGACAGTTGGAAAACTTGGGCATCGGGAACGAGGTCAGCAGCAACCTGAGAAGTGGTTTGTGACTCTGGGAAGGGTCCAGAAAACAGTTCCTGAGAGTATGCCGGATCGCATTCCAAATTTTCCTGGGAGGGGGCAGACTGGGGGGAAGGAGGTTGAGGTGGAGGAGCCAGAGGAGTGCTCCCTTGGGTAACGTGGGTGGACTGCGTGGAAGACTGACTGGTGGACAAATTACTTGAAGCATTGTCCGCAATCCACGACATCAGCTGTTCGCACTGTTGTGGTTTCAACAGTCCTCTACCACGTGTCCCTGTAAGTTGAGACATGAGGGAGTGTAGCTCTGCGGCGTTCCCCTGCTCCCTCATCAGCAGGTACTGTCTCACCCTGCCCAGGACCATGGCCTCTGCCCCCTGCAGTAATTGAATGCCCACGCCCACGCCCACACCCTCGTCCTCGTCCTCGACCCTTAGCCCTGGGGTTCAACATTTTCTGTATATAAGTGTATTATATAAAAAATAAAAAATAAATGGGCCTGCTGTACTGAAACCCACAAACTTGTTCAGTCTGGTTTAATTAAGTGACGTACAGAAAGTGTCACCTGGACAGAAAATACGGATTGGAGTGAGTGTACTGAACTGTGACAGACAGAATGGTTCCACGCAGCTGTATGAAATGGATTTGTATCACTGAGCTAAAACAACAAAAAAACTATTTAAAAAAATTTTTTTTTTTGTAGTTTTGTTTTTTTGGGAACGTGACATGCAGAAACTATCGTAGAGCTAACTGACAGCCTGCTGATGTTGGCTATTTTGACTGCGACCTAGACAAATGTCGCACAGAGATTTTTGGGATCAAGCTATATACGTGACAGCAAAAGACTTGGTTTAATTAAGTGACGTATAGAAAGTGTCACCTGGACAGAAAATACGGATTGGAGTGAGTGTACTGAACTGTGACACACAGAATGGTTCCACGCAGCTGTGTGAAATGGATTTGTATCACTGAGCTAAAACAACAAAAAAACTATTTTTTTATATATATTTTTTTTGTAGTTTTGTTTTTTTTTTTGGAACGTGACGTGCAGAAACTATCGTAGAGCTAACTGACAGCCTGCTGATGTTGGCTATTTTGACTGCGACCTAGACAAATGTCGCACAGAGATTTTTGGGATCAAGCTATATACGTGACAGCAAAAGACTTGGTTTAATTAAGTGACGTACAGAAAGTGTCACCTGGACAGAAAATATGGATTGGAGTGAGTGTACTGAACTGTGACACACAGAATGGTTCCGCGCAGCTGTGTGAAATGGATTTGTACCACTGAGCTAAAATAACAAAAAAACTATTTTTTATATATTTTTTTTGTAGTTTTGTTTTTTTGGAATGTGACGTGCAGAAACTATCATAGAGCTAACTGACACACTGCTGACAGTGGCTATTTTGACTGCGACCCAGACAAATGTCGCACAGAGATTTTTGGGATCAAGCTATATACGTGACAGCAAAAGACTTGGTTTAATTAAGTGACGTACAGAAAGTGTCACCTGGACAGAAAATACGGATTGGAGTGAGTGTACTGAACTGTGACACACAGAATGGTTCCACGCAGCTTTGTGAAATGGATTTGTATCACTGAGCTAAAACAACAAAAAAACTATTTTTTTATATATTTTTTTTGTAGTTTTGTTTTTTTGGAACGTGACGTGCAGAAACTATCGTAGAGCTAACTGACACACTGCTGACGGTGGCTATTTTGACTGCGACCTAGACAAATGTCGCACAGAGATTTTTGGGATCAAGCTATATACGTGACAGCAAAAGACTTGGTTTAATTAAGTGACGTACAGAATGTGTCACCTGGACAGAAAATACAGATTGGAGTGAGTGTACTGAACTGTGACACACAGAATGGTTCGACGCAGCTGTGTGAAATGGATTTGTATCACTGAGCTAAAACAACAAAAAAACAATTTTTTTTATATTTTTTTGTAGTTTTGTTTTTTTGGGAACGTGATGTGCAGAAACTATCGTAGAGCTAACTGACACCCTGCTGACGGTGGCTATTTTGACTGCGACCCAGAAAAATGTCGCACAGAGATTTTTGGGATCAAGCTATATACGTGACAGCAAAAGACTTGGTTGTATTAAGTGACGTACAGAAAGTGTCACCTGGACAGAAAATACGGATTGGAGTGAGTGTACTGAACTGTGACAGACAGAATGGTTCCACACTGGTGTGTGAAATGGATTTGTATCACTGGGTTATATATGGCGATAGCTGCACTACTAGTGCCAGCCAGCCAGCCAAGCCAGGAGACAAAAAAAAAATTCCTGTAGCCCTTAGAAGGGCTGTTGGGTTCTTTGTGGGTGATTCCTGCCGAACACTCAAACACCTTATGACGCAATTCAGCGGTCTCAGATTGCAAATTTACATTGACTGGCTGGTATACTTTTGCTAGGTCACGGTTGTACATATTTGTTATCTGGTGACTACATACCCAACTGATATGGGTCATTTGAATTAACCCATAGGATTCTAGGTGTTTATTATCATTAATACCTTCATACCAATTGGGTCATTTATATGCATATTAGACTTGTGTTTGTATGGGTATTTTGATATAATCTTTGCTCATTTTGGTTACACATCATTCTGATTGTTTTTTTGATAATAATCTACATTATTTTTCGCTGGATGTATCTAGGGGATTTACCCTTTATTTTTTTTCCCCTGAGGATCTGACCGATTCGGTCAGTGAAACTTGTCGGGAATTTGGGAATTGTGTATTCATCTGTAAAAATATAAGGTTCTTTGATCCAGCATTTTAAATTTTGAGTAATTATTATCCTCCAACCTTGGTAGTTTTGTGTTCAGTATAAATTGACGTGACTGACGGCAGACCTTCATTTATTCACTTTGGTGATATAGAGGTGGTGTTGGGTTCTATCCTGTGTCAGGACCTCATTAGGGACTCTAGGAGGTTCGGGACACGGGATCGCCCCTATCGGGGAGGCTATTCCGTTCATAGGCAGGGTCGCCTAGATTGCGAGGGATAACGGTAGGGCTAGTCTTTCTTCTGCCCCTCATACTAACTGCATCCCTTGCTTAGTTTGTGCCTATCTATCCCGTTCAGTGTGGCGTGTACTATACGTGTTTGTGTTGCACTTTTCTTTTTATTAGTTGACTCAATAAAAGTTATGTTTTAAGTGGTTTTCTGTGATCGGGAACAAACAATTTTCCAGGGGGCAGGACTCCGGCGCATCTCCCTGGGCCTCTAACACTTTAGCCTCAAGATCAGGGTAAAGAGCGGATATCACCACCCCTTCGGACAGAGGACTCGGATCTTGAAAATCAGCACCCCCTGGAAAACTACGTGACAAGGCATGCGCTTTAACATTCTTAATCCCAGGGCGATACGTGACAATGAAATTGAATCTGGTGAAGAACAAAGACCATCTGGCCTGCCTCGGGTTAAGTCGTTTAGCCGACTCCAGGTAAGCCAGATTCTTGTGATCAGTAAATACCGTGATTAGGTGAATCGCCCCTTCCAACGAATGACGCCATTCTTCAAAAGCCAACTTAATGGCCAGTAACTCTCTGTTACCCACATCGCAATTTCTCTCCGGAGCAGAGAGTTTTTTCGAGAAAAAGGCACATGGGCGCCATTTACCTGGTGACGGACCCTATGACAAAACTGCTCCTACCCTCGGATGCGTCAACCTCCACAAAGAAAGGTTGTGACACATCTGCCTGCACCAATATAGGGGCAGAAGCAAAGCACTCCTTCACAGTGGAAAAGGCTCCCAATGCTGCATCAGACCACACGCCCCTTTCCTAGTCATGTCAGTTAAGGGTTTAACTATTGTCGAATAGTTCTTGATAAATTTTCGAAAATAGTTAGTGAACCCCAAAAACCGCATAAGAGCCTTCAAATTTTCAGGTCGATCCCAGTCCAAAACAGCATGGACTTTCTCTGGATTCATACGAAAACCTGAAGATGACAGCAGGTATCCTAAGAATTGCACCTTTTGTACCGCAAAGATACATTTCTCAAATTTTGCGTACAATTTGTTGTCTCTTAAGATCTGCAACACCTGTCTAAAGTGATCCTGATGTGTAACCACCTTGGCATCAACAATCTGGTTAAACAAATCAGGAATCAACTGAAGGGAGTAAGGATCACGTACAGTAATTCGATTGAGTTCACGGAAATCTAGACATGGCCTAAGAGTTACATCCTTTTTCTTTACAAAGAAAACCCTGCTGCCACTGGAGATTTGGAAGGTCTTATGTGTCCTTTAGCCAAACTCTCAGCAATATATTCCTTCATGGCCGTTCTCTCGGGTCCAGAAAGGTTATACAGCCTAGATTTGGGCAATTTTGCTCCGGGAATAAGATTAGTAGGACAATCGTATTCCCGGTGAGGGGGTAAATCCTATCTAAAAGAGGGAAGTGTCTTAGTGGTTAAAGCAGAAAGAGATGCATTAAGACAATTGTTAACGCAGAAATCACCCCAATTCAGAATCTGTCTAGTATGCCAATCGATGGTTGGATTGTGTTTGCTCAACCACAGTAAACCCAGTACGATAGGAGCAGGAAGACCTTCCAACACAAAACACAAAATTAGTTCCTGATGAAATTCACCCACTCTTAATCTGATATCATGCACCATCTGAGACAAACACTTCTGAGATAGAGGTGTAGAATCAATAGCAAACACAGAAATCTTCTTCTCTAATGCACTCGGAGATAATCCATGCATATGGACAAATTGAGCATCAATCAGTTTCAGCCCTGCCCCGCTGTCGATAAACACCTCAATTCTCACAACCTTTGACTCTAGCGCCACCTTGGCAGTCAGGAGAAAACGGGTACTACAGGAAAAAGACAAATGCACATTTTCTGTCTCTCCATCTGTTAAGAGGGACTCAATCAGTCCTCTCGGGGTTCAGTCAGTGACTCCAAATTATCATGCATCATTCATGTACTCGTATGGGTTCTTGATTGGAAAGAAGTCTCACACCATCCTGTGTCACTACCCTGAAAGTGTGATATGGCTAGGTGCTGATAAGAGTACAGGCGCCATCTTGGACTTGTTGCATCAGCCAAATATATATATATTATACGCAAGCTTTTTAAAAGGTTACAAAGTATAAAAGTATGAAAGTATAAAAGTATAAAAAGGTACATTGCTCTTGTCTTGTCACATTAATCAGGACACTACATTCACATTATCCTGGAGACGTGGGAAACTCAGGATTTGCAGACAATAGAATACATTACATCAGGTCCATATACCTCAACAGTCCCCCCTAAATACTGATGTTTTCCATGTCTGACCCTACCTGTAGGCGACCTTACCAGGGAAAAAGGGAGTTGGATTTCTTTACCAGTTTGAGACCGATAACCCCTAGATAGGACATCACCCTGTGCAGCTGGACTTGATCTGGATCAGGACCACCACTGTCCCTACTCTAATAACATGGTTCTGTAAGATGGGGGAGGTGTTATTCTCTGGATAGGCATGTCCTCCTCTTCCGAGTTGGTTTCAACACATGTGTCTTGAGGGATGACCGGGTACAAGCCTTCTGTTGCGGAATTCACAGTCTTTGATAATGTTTTTTTTTTTTTTTAATGCAAGGAATAACACACAGTACTGTTTTACTGTGTCTTTTTACCACCCAATCTCCAGACACAGGTGGGTGGGTCCCTGTTAATTTATCAAGATCTGGAAGTGAAGCAAAAACTCGAGAATGTGTTTTAGTCAAATGCTTGTGCAAACTAATCACATAATCTGTCAGACAACCATGTTGCATCTGAAGCTGCTGTGGGAAATACAATACTGTTCTTGGAGGATGACCCCAAAAAGGACCTCAAAGGGACTAAGGCCTGTCTTACAGTTAAGGGTATACCTTACTGAAAAGAGGGCTAACAGCAGGCACTCTGTCCTTGGCTTTTCCCTTCACCTCCTGTGCATCTGTTTCACTGTGGCCTTTCAAGTTGGCAACATGAGGGGTTCCATCAGATACCTCACCGCTTACCCATTTTTGATGAGTTTACCAGGAGCGGTCAGGAAGTCTCTGGCTTTCCAAATGGGCCCATGGTCATGGACTCAAAGGCATACCTGGAATCAGTGTAAATGTTGGATTTTTTCCTCTCTGCATATCTGCAAACCATCTGCAGAGTCTCTGGACTCTCTTCTTGGGCAGACATGTGGTGGTAAGGACTCTGCATTTTTTTGAGCGTCATGTTTTCCCAATACTCACAATCAGACTCCTGTGAGCTTGCTTATCTTTCAGGCACCCTTTATTTTACATTCTTTTTCTCACTACTCTGGATTCAGTTTACCGTCGGGGTGTATCTCTACAGCTTTCATTAGCTTGCTGATGTTTTTCACTGCCTGTCTACATTCTTTCTCCCTTACTACTTGTGTGGCATCTTATCTCAAACTATAGTTGACTATAGGTGAGACCATTTCCATCACGATCCCCTCCTTTTGTGATTCTAGCATGGGCAGAACACCCAGGACCAAGTACTTCACTTGACCTTGTATCAAATGCAGGACCTAACCTAACATCTTCACCCGGTCCCCCTTGACCTGGAGTCCTGAACATCTACACCATCACAACAACCTGGTAGGAATCCAGATAAGGTTGCCTCCAAGTGCTGACTTAATCCTAATAAAGGAAAAAACATAGAGGTTAAGTCATTTCATCTAATTAAACAATAATAACTAATTATAGGTATATGTGTATCCTTCATTTACTAAGTTGAGTACTCTTTGTGGTGCTACTTGCATCTATATGCATTGTTTCCTACTTGTAGCCGTGTCCTGGAGAATACCAGTAACTAAGATGGCTGCTGGGCGGGGACTGACGTTCCCTCAGTTAAGATGGCCACCAGGAAGGGAAGTTCCCTAAGTTAAGATGGCTGCCAGAATGGACATTGGGACGTAGGGCGTGCTGTCTTGTGTGATAACTGGATACAAAGAGGTGAGCCACGGGCGTGGTTTTGGCACTGACGTACTTGACAGGTCCACCCCTCTGAAGAGGGAGACTGAGGGGGCTAGTGATATGGTGGGGGATGTGTCTGCAGAAGCACAGTAGGGTCCTCCTGTTTCACCTTAGGGGCTGCACTGACGGCATGTAAAAGTAATCATTTGTCTTTTCATTATACATTTCTGTCCAGACTAATTTTTTTATATTTAATAATTTACCACTGATGTGCGCATTGTTTTTCATAACATCTAGAATATAATGTTGTAAATTCAAGACCAAATGTCCAGTGTTCACTCCTTTTTGGCCTAATGCCAGCGCATTCCCTGTGAGTGCTCAACTTAACCCTTAATTTGGCCTCATCATAACATCAGTAGAGCAGATTTCGCTCACAGTAAACTTGGCTGTGTGACCTTCATCTACTAGTCGGTTCTCTGGCAACACACAAGGTCAGATTTCTGGTTCACACAGACATAACATGTAACAATCATGACATTCAAAGTAAAACAGACAGACATAAAGAAACATTTCTCATTCTCCTCTATCTCTTCACATTCCACCCAACCTTCTTTAGACAATTCTTCAGCAGTTCGCAACCAGGCTTTGGAATCACTATCTTCCAGCAGTCCTTTCCTTTTTCAGACTAACTGCTGTCCTGTAAAACACTTTTGCAGATTCTAACAAACCTTCATCTTCTAACGTTCCCTTACAAGTATCTAGGACTCGTTTCCACATACTCGGCTACAATCTTCCCTCTGAGGGCATTTCAGCAAGTTTAAACAACTTTTTGGCATCTTTCACGTACTTTTTCCCTTCACGAGTCCGTACCAGACTGACAGCATTCTGAGCCCCAGTCGGGAGACTGTGCAATTTCTTGAACACTTTAAACATCTTAACAGTGCCTTATCAGTCCGGCCGGCACTGACCTGAGTCTATTGTCCTCTAAAGCCACGGGGGGAGGGGAAAGACACTCTTGATTCCCCGACTTACCGACTTGAACGGTTTAGCCTACACTTCTTCGCCCGTGGGGGAGTTGCAACAATGGGCTTGACAATCACCACTCAGCGCACTAACTACTAACTATCTAACCTTCGGCCTGTCCCCGGTACGCGCTAGTCGCATCACCTATATGATTATTTATCCCTACTCTACCGTGTTCTCACAGATTCCGCTGTCAGTCTGGGTCCCTATTGTGATCTGACTGAATCCCCATGTGACCTTTTACAGATATCTGAGTGGCTATGGTTTCCAGAACCCCCGGCGGAGACCACCAGCCGTCTGGTCACGTGACGTTTCACTCAGGTCCCACAAAACCTAAACCCCAGGTTACCACTACCCCCTTGAGCCACAGGCAAATTATCACATACAGTGTATATGTAACTTACCGTGGTTGGTTAGGGTGATCAGGCCTCCTTCGGGAGGGAGTGGTTCCTGTGGCGTCGGTCGAGGGTTGGGACACTGAGTCCTGGCTCTCCTTTTGGGGGCCCCACGTTGGGCGCCAACTGTTAAGAGGGACTCAATCAGTCCTCTTGGGGTTCAGTCAGTCACTCCAAATTATAATTAGCATGTGTGCACAGAAATGAAGAACAGGAGACAGACACAATGTTCAGTATCGAGTTCTCAGCTCATGCTCTTTGCCCTGCTTCTATAGCCTCAGAACTTCCTTTATTTACAAACACACATTTATACATCACAGGGAAAAGGGCGTAAGCATGCAAATAGCAAACTACATATGCATCATTCATGTACTCGTATGGGTTCTTGATTGGAGAGAAGTCTCACACCATCCTGCGTCACTACCCTGAAAGTGTGATATGGCTAGGGGTGCTGATAAGAGTACAGGCGCCATCTTGGACTTGTTGCATCAGCCAAATATATATATATATATATATATATATATATATATATATATATATTATACGCAAGCTTTTTAAAAGGTTACAAAGTATAAAAGTATGAAAGTATAAAAGTATAAAAAGGTACATTGCTCTTGTCTTGTCACATTAATCAGGACACTACATTCACATTATCCTGGAGACGTGGGAAACTCAGGATTTGCAGAAAATAGAATACATTACATCAGGTCCATATACCTCAACACACCCACCCCTCCAAGAGTGAGATGGGAATTTAATGCCCCTTTTCCTTTTTTCTCTTTTAGAGACTGAATGCATGGACATGCATTGATAAAGTGTCCTTTCTGTCCACAGAAAAAACACACTCCTTTTTTATTCCCAGAATGCTTAAAGGTGGAAGCAGGAATAGCTCCCCCTAACTGCATGGGTTCGTCCCCAGACATCAACCCAGGGGTATCCTCACCCAAAGTGTCATAGGAAGACAATACACTATGTGATAGTATGTCCTAGATCTCTCAGGCGTCTATCCACGCGTACAGCAAGAGTCATAGCGGCTTCCAAAGACACCGGAGTTTCATGAAAGGCCAAAGCATCCTTCAGCCTTTCAGATAATCCGTGACAAAACTGACTACGGAGGGCCGGATCGTTTTATTCGGTATCCATAGCCCATCTCCGAAACTCAGAGCAATAGATTTCAACAGAGTGCTCTCCCTGACGGAGGTCACGTAGCTTGGTCTCGGCCAGGGAGATGCGATCCAGGTCATCATAGATAAGCCTCAATGCCTTGAAAAATTAATCTACCGACTGGAGAGACTGCGATCCGGTCGGCAGAGAAAAGGCCCATGACTGTGCATCCCCCTTGAGCAACGAGATTACCACACCAACTCTCTGTTCCTCATTACCAGAAGAATGTGGACGCAGCCTAAAGTACAATTTGCACGCCTCCCTGAATAGAATAAAGTTATCACGTCCCCCAGAGAATCTGTCAGGGAGAGCAAGTTTAGGCTCCAGACAGGCCTGGCAACCACCACCCCCGGAACCAACAGCCTGTGGTTTCTGAATCTGGGTGCGGAGATCAGCTACCCCCAAGTAGAGACCCTGTAGCTTTTCAGTTAGTGCAGTAATTGGGTCCATGTCTGCACTAAAATAAACAAAAAATGACGGTTTAAGGCGGTTTATAATGTCACGCTCTGGTGTGGAGGGGAAAAACACACCAAGCGTAGGAGGGAAGAGGGATGAGGCCAGGCAACCAGTAAAGGGAAAAGGTCACGTCCTGCAGGAAACCCTGACACCAATCCTGACTGACTACAGCATGAACAGGCCTCAAAGGTAGGCGAGTTCATACACAGGAACCTAAACCAAACTGACCCTATAGGACCCTGCAACTACTGACAGGGCTGAGTATACCCGTTCCTCCAAAAGGAAGGACGAACAGGAGTCTCCCAAAGGCCAAATAACACAACAGGGAAAAGCAGGGTAAACACAATAGGGAAAGTGGACACTTATCTTTTTTTTAACAAATCTCTTTTTATTGGTTTTTTGTATAAAGCAACATAGTACATACATGTAACATCGTACTTAGTAACATAATGAGAAAATGACACATAGTATGCATTCAGAGAAATATAGGATCGTAGAAGGGGGTGGGGAGAGGTAAGGGAAGGTAAGGGTAGGAAGGATGGATGGGAAGGGTAAAAGGGTTGGGGGGGGTAATGAGTAGTCATCTAGATTTTCACCCCCTGGTATAACAGTCAGAGGGATGAATTTCCAAGATGATGGGTTCAGTGAACTATAAACAAAGTATTCTAATTATCCTCGATTAGATCAGAGTCAATAAGTACATAAGAATAACATCTCGCATCGAGGTAAGTGAAGGAAAGGAAAGGTTAACACTTCATTCTGTACTATGCAACCTTTATGAGCATAACAACATAGTAGCATTAAACAAATTAAAATGGATTATAATGGTTTGAGTGTTTTATTGACCACATCCTAGTAAGTTGTATACATGAAAATTGCCGGTGACATCCTATACAAGCTAACCCCAAAATGAGAGGGGTTAAAATGAAGCAACCATAGTTAAAAATACGGCGAGGGAGAGTCTTAAAAGGGGGCAAATCGTGATAATGGCTTATCAGTGAGCAGATCTTAATAACGTCTAGGAGGGGAGGGGGTGGGGGGAGAAAGATGCCTTTTGTCATTTATAGATGTGAGTAATGTGATTAATCTAGCAATCAATTTGAAGATTGGCGATATGTTTTCCACGGTTCCCAAAGCTTAACGAATTGAGAATGTCTCCTATTTGCCCAGCTGGCTAACTCTTCTAAAAGATAAATTTGATCTACTTTATTCCTTCACTGTGCTATACTCGGAGGGGCATTGCTTAACCAATTGAGTGGGATTAGAAGTCTAGCAGCTTGAACTAACAGTGTGGGTAAATCTAAGTGTTTTGGGTGCCATGTGTCAGATGGTAACCAAAGAAGGACTGATTGTGGAGATAGTTTAATAGATGATTTGCATATGTCATTTATGTTTTTCTCAAGTTGAGTCCAATATGGTTTAATCAGTCGGCAGTGCCACATCAAGTGGCCCAGTGAACCTTCTCCTTCGGAACATCTCCAGCATACATTAGAATCACTCAGGTTCATTTGTTTGAGTTTGCATGGGTCATTATACCATCTTGTCATTGTTTTGTACGAGTGTTCCTGTATACGTATGCATTTAGAGAAACCGTGGGAGTGTAGATGAATTTTTGCTATATCAGCTTCTGAGAATGTTATGCCTAAGTCAGCTTCCCAATTTTTGATATATGCTGGTGTGGTAGCTGGTAATTGCGAAAAGATTGATTTATGCAATAAGGATATAGCACGTTGGGGCATTTTCTCAGCTATTACAAGTTTTTCAAACCATGTGCAATCTGTAGTTGTATTATAGGCAGAGAGTAATAACTTACAGGTTCTGTTGAATTCGGCTAATTCTAAGAAGTTGTTTCTTTGAGTATACTTAGAGAATATAATACGTGTATCGTCTCCCTTCCTTAGCTCTTCTAAGAGCTTTGTAGATGTGATATGCTTAAATGAGGACCAAAAAGAGGGAATATTTTGAGTATTTGGTTCCAAAAGGAATGGAGTCAGTGATGCAGGTAGCGATAATGGCAGTTTAGAAAATAGTTGCATGTTGGGTGAGAGAGATTGTATTACTTGGGTCACCCCTTTTGTTAGGCCATAAGATATATTATGGGATGTCTTAATGCCCCATAAATTCGCTAGATTTCCATCTGTCAACATGTTTAATTCTATTTCCCCACCCCATGTTCTAAAGCGTGGAATACATAATTGTATCCACCTCTTCAGCTGGATCGCTTTATAAAAATAATTAACATCTGGTAAGCCAAAGCCACCATGGAGGCGGTCCATTATCAGTCTGGAATATTTTATCCTAGGACGCCTTCCATTCCACAAAAAGGAAATAAAGAGAGATCTAATTTGTTGAAAGAAGTACCTGGGGACATGTATTGGCACCATTTGTAACAAATATATAAATTTTGGTAAAATGTACGTTTGTAAAAGGTTTTTACGCCCCATCCAAGACATAAACGGTACCACAAGTGATGACAATTGCCTTTTTATCTTCTTAAGAAGGGGAGAACAGTTGGCGGAAAATAGTTTGTTAGGATCTTTAGTTAAGGAAATCCCTAAATAGGGCAAGCTGTCCTGACGCCATTTGAATGGGTAAGAGCTGGACAGTTGGGAGACATCTTTCTGTGGGAGAGTAATGTTTAACGCTTCCGACTTGGAATAGTTGATCTTGAAGTTCGATAAAGAACCAAATTTTTCAAAAAGAGCAACTATATGGGAGAAAGCTTGAAGGGGGTTTGTGACAAGTAAAAGAAGATCGTCTGCAAATGCAGCACATTTATGTTCATTCCTACCCACTCTCAGACCACATATCTCCTTAGAGTCCCGGAATGCCTGCAGAAGTGTTTCCATAACTAATATGAACAGGGTGGGTGATAGGGGACATCCCTGGCGCGTTCCATTGGAGATCTGGAATGTATTAGACAAAGTGCCATTAACTCTAATTCTAGCGCTCGGGTTGGTATATAATGTCATTACTGATTTGATAAAGGAGTCAGGGATCCCGAATCTACTCAAGGTGTGAACCATATACGTCCAGTCGACTCTATCAAATGCTTTTTCAGCATCGGTTCCTAATAAAATTAAGTGCGATTTTTGCTTTATAGCGTATTGTATTGCATTAATGACCCTACATGAATGAGAATTACCTTCCCTATTTTTAACAAAACCTGCTTGATCTGGATGTAATAGGTGAGGTGTGAGGGAATTCAATCTAGAGGCCAATAGCTTCGCCCAAATTTTTACATCTAAATTGAGGAGCGATATGGGCCTGTAGCTACTACATTCCTTCTCATCTTTACCTTCCTTATGTAAAATCGTGATGGTAGCTTCTAAAGCCTGTTTGGGGAGAGATGAGCCGTTTGCAAGAGCCTGGCACCAACTAGTTATATGTGGTATGAGAGTAGGCAAAAGTTTTTTATAGTATCCAATCGGGAGACCATCTGGTCCTGGGGCCCTGCCCATTGGCATTGATTTGACAATTCTCTCGACTTCTTCTTGGGATATGGGAGAGACTAGGTGTAATGCATCAGCAGCCGAAATTTTTTGAAGATTCAATTTATTCAAAAAGTCATCTATTTGAGCTTTATGTTGCATGATATCACCATCCGCGTGACTACATGAATGTTGTCTAGTGTGAGATATATTGTATAAATCTGTATAGAATTTACAGAATTCTTCTGCTATATCCTTTGTGGATGTGAGGAGACTACCTGAAGCATTTTTAATATGTTTAATGTATTGTGAATCCTTTCTTTTCTTTATTAGATGAGTCATTATTTTATTTCCTCTGTCTCCATGTGCATAATATTTGTATTTAATATACTGATACGCTTTAGCACATTTAATATTTAGATGCTCTTTCAGTTGGCGCCTCAGGGATAAAACGTCTGGTAATACATTGGTGGCCCTAGATCTTTTTTGTTGTTTTTCTAAAAGTGATATCTGGGAGAGGAGAGAATTGAGAGTTTTTTGTCTGTTTCTTTTGATCATGGAGCCTAGTGCGATAAGTTCGCCTCTAATAAAGGCTTTATGGGCCTCCCAAACTATAGTATGTGAGGTGTCTTCAGGTTTGTTATCCGAGAAGTATAGAGATAATTTATGGGTTATCTCAGAAAGATGTTTTTCATTATCTAGTAAAGTCTCATTCAGCCTCCACTGCCATATCCTTGCTGGAATATCCTTGAAGGAGATGGTCGTTATTACGGGTGCATGATCAGAGATGGAGATTTGGCCTATTGAAGAGCTGCGTAGGGCCTCTGCGTAGGGCCTTTTCTGACATGAAAATGTAATCAAGCCTCTGGAAGGAATGGTGTACTGAGGAAAAATAAGTAAAATCTTTCTCTGAGACATTTAGAGTACGCCACGTATCAATGAGTTGAGCTTCTGAGATAAGTTTCTGTATGCCGCCAAGTGATTTATACGGTTGTGCAGAAACTCCTGTGGATGTGTCTAAAAGGGGATTCAGTGCTATATTTAAATCTCCGCCAACTATTCTCACTCCCTCCGCGAAGTCCTGAAATTTCTTTAGGGTGGCTTTCAGCCACTTGTATTGTCCCGTATTTGGTGCATAGAGGCATGCTAGGGAAACCTTAGTATGAGCTAATGTACCTTTTATGAAGAGGTATCTCCCTTCAGTGTCCGATTGTAGCAGATCCTGCTGAAAAGGTAGCTTTTTTGAGATAGCTATGCTAACGCCCCGCCCTGCAGAACAATATGTGGAGTGATACCATTGTGAGTAAACTGACGTCGGCAGACTAGGAATCTTGTTGGTTTTAATATGGGTTTCCTGAAAGAAACATATATCAGTTTTGTGTTTTTTCAACAATGTAATCACCTGAGATCTCTTCTGTGGAGTTCGTAAGCCCCTTACATTAAAGGTGGTAATATTTATCAGCGCCATGTCAAAATAAGGTTGAAAAAGGCGAGGATAACTATTATCACAAGTACAATGTCACCAAGAATATTGTGGTCTTGTATAGGAAAGAACAGAGAGAATATCATCTTAATAACAGCAGTTACATAGACATCATGAAACATATAAAATGGTAATAATATAAGAATCCACTGTAAGTGGTAAATCAACAGTGTTAACCCTGTAATGAATAGTGGATGTGACACCCGAGGGCGAACAAGAACGTCCATCCTAACCTGGCATCACAGCCCCGTGTTATTAACAATGATGAAAGCAGTAACGATGGGAAAAGCTCAAGTTACACATAGAGGAGGAAAAATATGGTGTTAGTTACTCTAGGTAAGGTCTGTTCAAAGTAACATGTACCAATACATTGCTTGAACAAGAAGTAGAAATAAACATTAGCCTATTCTGAGTTATAACTTAGGCGAGAAAAAAAAAACTGTTAAGAGGTCAATAAGTCCTCTAATTGGTATACTGAGGTTTTTCACGGTCTTCAATTTGGAGTAAGCCGAGCAGGTCATCAAAGGGAAACAGTTCCATAGAAGTAGGATAGGGCCCCAGTAACACATATGGCCAGAACGTGGGTCTGTGTGTCCATATGGCCAAATAACAGTTGGGCCATGCATCCCCTCAACTTTGATGTGGAGGGGGTTTATAGTTTTGAACTATGTGGGCTAAATAATGCACTTCAGGCAGAACACAAAAAGTACTTATCTGGTACTTGCGTAAAAGGTGATGTCAGGCCCTTCTCCATTTTCTGCACTCTGGGACCGGTCTTTAATTATTGATAGGTGCTGAGATGTAGTCAATCAATGCATCTCCTACTTTTAGGTGATTTGTGTCTGGTAGCGGTCGACCACCCTTCTGGTTGCGGAAGCGGAGGAAGTTTCTGCAGGGCGATATCCACTGGAAGCCATGATTCGATCTGTAATGGCGCTATATCCAGGATGGACCACGCCGATGGAAGATCAGATGGAGTTTTAATGGTGCATCTTCTGCCATCAACATTGAAAGTGATCCCAAAGGGGAACAGCCAGCGATACGGTGTTTTGTGGCTGCGCAAGATATCTGTGAGTGGCTTCAGGGCTCTTCTCTTTGCTAGCGTTGAGGGAGCTATGTCTTGAAAAAGCAGGATCTGGGCCTCTCCCAGGGTAATGGATTTCTTTTCTCTCGCAGCTTGTAAAATTTCCGCAGTGTCTCTGAAGCTGAGAAGGCCGCAGATGACATCTCTTGGTGGTTCGTCTTGTCTGGGCGGCGGCCTAAGAGCGCGGTGTATGCGTTCAATAGTGATAGCTTGGGCCCGTTCATCACCAAGCAGCATAGAAAATATATCCATAGCAGCAGATTGCAGATCTGTGTGGATAATAGACTCTGGTAATCCCTTCAGTCTTACATTTTTCCGTCTGCTACGGTTTTCCTGATCTTCTATAAGATAGTAAGCGTTGTTAAGAGAGCTGATCTGAGCTCCAAGGGCCTGTGTCACTGCTGAGCTATGCGCTGTGATAAGACCTTGGTTGGTCTCTAGTGATTCCACTCTATGCCCAATTGCCCTCATGTCATGCCTAAGATCTTTTATCTCCTGTAACAAGGGGGCCATGGTCTGCTTGAGGGTGGTTTTAA
Organism: Rhinella marina; assembly: GCA_900303285.1. NCBI lineage: Eukaryota > Metazoa > Chordata > Amphibia > Anura > Bufonidae > Rhinella > Rhinella marina. Next base: position 29,060 of record ONZH01024326.1, read on the forward strand.
TAAAAGATTTGGTAATCACCTCGCTTCCTTCTGTTTCATTGATGTCTGTGCAGCTGCTCGTCTCCTCCTCCGCTTCCTCGTCTGAAGCTGCCGCGCTTGCTTGAGCCGCCATCTTGTCCATGCGCGCTGGGGAGATTGCCAGCCTTCGTTTCAAGAAACGGTCCATTTCTGCTTGACCTTTTTTCTGCCGGGGAGTGGTGGGAGCTTCCCCTTGCTTGTTCTTCCCTATTTTTACCATTTTGAGCCGTGTCCCAACGATATATAAGCGATAACATGGGGCCGTGTAGCAGGAGCTCTCAGCTCAGACCTCCATGTAGCTCAGCGGTCAGGCTCCGCCCCGTGGACACTTATCTTTAAGAAGAAATGGAAGCAACCGGATCTCAGGAGAGAACCACACCAATCCAACAGAATGACCACAGAAACTATAAACCGCAAGTAACTGTGGTAGAAGAAGGAATAAATAGGGGAAGGACAATTACCACACCCGCAACAGTTGAGGGGAAGGGGTGTGGTAAACAGCAATAACACAAAAAGGAAAACAAGTAAGATTATGTCACATGTGCAAGCCTAGACAACTTTCTGCAACCTGTTGCAGGAATGACCGTGACAGTTACTGTGCCCAGCAAATAGTGTCCCTGACACTAATGATATAAACATAATGTCCCCCAAAAATATTTGTGCTAAACTGATACTGCACCAGGGTTCTCCCCACAGTAATAGTGTTCCCCAATGCCCTGTCAATAGTAATAGTTCTCTCCCCGAATCACTTAGTGGTAATAGTGACCTTACAGTTCCCTCAACAGTACTAATGTCCTCATTGTGTCCCAGAAGTAATAATGCTCCCATAGTATCCATACTATAGTAATCATGTTCCCTATAGTCCCCCAGTAGTAATAAATCTAACCATAATGCCCCCAGTTGTAATAGTTCTCCTTATAATGTGTGACAGTATAACAATTCCACCTAATGTGATCCAGTACAAAAATGTCCCCTTATAAGATGCCATAGTACAAAAAAAGACCCTTATAATATGTGCCAGAATAAAAAATGCCCCTGTATAATGTGCGTCAGTAAAAAAAAAATGTTCCTTATAATGTGTGCCAGTGCAAAAATGCCGACCCCATAATGTGTGCCAGTACAAAAAAAATCCTGTTGTGTGCCAGCACAAAAAATGTCCCTATTGAGTGCAAGTACAAAAATACCTCCTCTTAGTACCCCCAGTAGAACCAGTGTCCCCACAGTGCCTCTACAATGTGTGCCAATATAAAATACCCCTATATAGTGCCATAAGTAGAAGCCTGCATAGTGCTCCTGTCCCCCTTTCCTCATAGTGCCCTCATAATGTGTGCAAGAATAAAATAACCAAATAGCATAGTGTCAAATGAATAGATAGACACATATACTTTTTGTGGCTGTCAGCAATGCGGTGCAGGCCTTTTCCAGTCTGTGTCCCACGCAGGCAGGGAGACGTTGTTCCCGTGCTCTGTTGTAGCATTCTACTGTATCGCTGTCCGGAGAATGGTGATACAGCTGAATATAGAGAGGTGATCGCTTTCACAATGGAAGCGCTCATTTCCCTCAGCCCTGTTGCCACCCTCCACTTATTACCAGGACTGAGCTGCCTGAAGCGATCGCCTCACCTTGCCTAATTGGCGATGTGGCCCTGCTTATAGCCATTGATGGTGGGGGGCATTGGTAGCAACAGGAGTCAGGAGGAGGGCCAAGTCTGACAAAAGTGGTGGGGAGGAAGACTATGACAATGTTTTGGTGTTGGACATTGCCTTGAAGCAGAATCAGGGTGCTGAGGTGCAGGAGGAGGAGACATCAGAGGAGAAGGCTTGTGGCCATGGTGGAAATAAAGAGCAGAGGCAATGTATAGCCAAAACCTCCAAAAGAACAGGCAAGGCCAGATCTTCTTCAATTGTGGTCATCTCAGTATCTGGTGACACAGCTGATACCATGGACACAGGCTCAATATGTACAAGACCTAGACTAAGCTCGGCTGCCTCTAGCTCTGTGCAAGAAATTCCCATATGGTATTTTTTTCTCCACAAAGCTGGCACAAAAATCCATTGCCATGTTCAAAATCTGCAGGATTAAAGTAAGCCATGGATGTTCAAACACAGATACCAGGGATCATTTACAGCACATGAGGCGGCATCCCCGGATCTTGTGGGAAAGTAGAACTTGCCAGCATTCTCGATCAGAACAAGTTAGTCCTCCTTCGTATGGTCTGTAGTAGCCAGCCAGCATCTCCAAGCAGGACAGTGTCCTTGTCATCATCATTAGCTGCTTCTTCTCCAGCTCAGACTCCTCCTCCTTGTCCTCCGCTACATTGTTAGACATCCATAAGCAAACTTGTGGCCATGAGAAAACCATTCTCGACCAGGAATTAGCTTACAGTATGTTCAAGCTGAACTGTCACCTGCCCCTGTTGCTGGTGGTTCAGTTGCTGATGTACCACTTAGTTGTGGTAAAAGTAGCGCACTCCTGTGCCTAAATGAAATTTTTCTGGTCTTTGGCACAGGCTGTGTCAGTGGTAATTCTCGTCTATCAAGCAAGGGTTCCGATGAAAAAAAAGGTAACTCTCGTTGGCCCGTAAATATGGAGCACTTCTGTGCGATTGCCTAAATGTCATTTTTATGGGCTCTAATCCGGGCTGTGTCGGTGGGACATAGCAAAGCAAGCAAGGGTTCCGCTGCCATATGGAAAATGTAACTCTTGTCAGTCAGCAAATCCGGCGCACTTCCACACTTTTACCTAAATTTTATTTTTTTGGACTCTTACTGGTGCGTGGTGGTATTCTTGGCGTATTGTGTCACATGGGCAGGCATGACCTTGCTAAGGGATAATTTTTGAATATTTGGTCCCCCAACAAGCCACTATTTTTTCCCATAATTCCATCTGTCATCGATAAGAGACAATTTTTGGAAGCTTTGGAATATGAAAAAGCATAGCACATGTGACGGCACAGTTTGCTGTTTGTTTTTAAAAACACTGAGGCTCATTTATGAATTAAGATATAACTATTTTCTGGTCTAAAACAGTCGCAAAGTGCATATTTACGATTTTTTGCCAATTTTTGCGACTTCTCTCTCTCTTCGCCAGTTCTTCAAGAGTTTCTGGACGAGCATCAGATGAGACCAGGATTATGGCTCATTTATGTGTTGTGACTTTTCCAAATTTTGCAAAAAAGTGACATCTCATGCAAGCTCCTACCCAGGTGTGTGTTATACACCTAAAACACAACTTTCTGGGATATCTGTCCAAATCGCTAGTTTGTAAGGTAGCAATACATTTATGGTAATATCCCTGTCTACGCTACAGAACAAATACAGATCACTGTGGTAAATAAATTTATATCCAAGTGCTATATCTTAACTGTATATTAATAATACATGGTTTCAGGTGGGTAGAGATGAGCGAATCTATTCGCCGCTTCATAGATTCAATACGAATCTTCGCAATTTTCTACTCCGAAGCGGATCCGGATCTTTTCAGATTCGCTCCGTTCGAATCTTAAATGTTCTTAAACCTTTGTACGCTAATGCTACGTACGCGTCTGATGAATTGTACGCTAATGCCATGTATCAGTTAATTTATACGCTAATGCATACAAATTCAGTTAATTGGCAAACTTTTACTGTATGTTCGTTATTTGTGTGAAAATGTTCGCCGTGAGAGCAGCAAAAAGCCTGGGAAGAACCCGGTCACCTGAACTAGTGGGAAGGGCTTGCTCTGATTGGCCCATAGGCTCGGTAAACCAGTGACATCAGTTGTGCTGCGACTGCTGAGACAAGCAGAAGCACTGTGAAGTGGTGAAAGACAGAGAACTGTTTTCTGTAAATTGTGGTGTTGTTCTGGGCATCCATAATACACATATCAGGGCTAGTGCAGGGACAGTGCAGGGATAGTAATATTAATCAGGCAGGGAGAGTGAGGGAGAGAGACAGGGAGAGATACAGGGAGAGAGACAAAGACCTCATTGCCTGCTACCACAGTCAAGTGAAAATGCCGGGCATGGAAAAGCAAAAGGGTTCCACCAAGGCGCAAAATTGTTGTAGAGGAGAAAGTGGATGAGTTAATGGAGTGGGTGCTACGATCCCATTAATGAAGCAAACTCAAAGTAGTGCTGTGCTTAAATGTTAGTTCACACTTGATTCAGTGAGTTCCTAGTAATCGTACAACTTGTGTAAAACTGTTGCACTTTCCAAATGCAAAAAAACTTCAAACTATGTTGGTACACAAACATTTTTATAAGCCACCATTAAGTACAAGGTGCCTTTATTATTACGCAGCCTCATTTAATATTACAATACATCTTTCCACAGTGGCGTAAGTAGAGCTGACTTGGTCCCACAGCAAATTATGTGACTGGCTCCCCCTTACCCAAGCAACTCCCAAAAGAGCTGGCATGGCTGTAGTGTTCAGTTTTGATGTTGTGGCATAGCTTTCTTGGCTTCCCATTTTTTCAGCAAGAAATTGAGCTAAGACTTTAACCATCTGCTGTGGATCAGCTCCATAACGTGCCCTGTCTGTGTAGAAGTGTTGTGGCTTAATTTGGACACTTTTTATAGGTGCAGAGTAGAAAAGTAAGGTGCGACTTTTGGTAAATCTAACACAAAATAGGCCACCTGTTTCAAATTAGACCTGACTTACATCCTGTCTTAAGCCTCATTCACATGTCCGTGCTCAAATCCGTGAGCAGGTGGTCAGTGAGGCATCCGTGAAGCTGTCCGTGAAGGATCCGTGTTGGGTCCGTGGGTCCGTGTTTTGCTGTCTGTGTTGCATCCGTGTTTCACTGACACTGAACAGCTGAAAAATAATTTTCAAAGCATCTCTTCTTAATGATCCATGAAACTCGGATGCAACACGGATGACATCCGTTAGGAATACGTGGTTTTCATGGACTCATTGACTATAATGAGCGTGAGGGATCCGGGAACACGGATCAAGATGGAACATGCATCCGTGCTAAAAAAACGGAACCACGGACCGTGATGAAACCCTGATGTCTGAACACACACATTCAAATGAATGGGGACGTGTGCTGTCCGTGGAGAACACGTACAGAACACGTCTGTGAAACACTGACGTGTGAATGAGGCTTTAGGCTAGGGCTACACGGCGACAGTTGTTGCATGATAGTTGTCGCCGTGTAGCTCTAGCCTTAGGCCCCTTGCAGACGAGCGTGACACACGCACATCTTCCGCAACGCATCTACTGGCTTGAACTCCCGGCACTGACGGGGAGAACATAGCATTATATTGATTTATGATGCTATTAGAGATGAGCGAGCACTAAAATGCTCGGGTGCTCGTTATTCGAGTCGAACTTTTCCCGATGCTCGGGTGCTCGTTTCGAATAACGAACCCCATTGAAGTCAATGGGAGACTCGAGCATTTTTGCGGGGGACCAAGGCTCTGCCTAGGGAAGGCTGGATGAAAACCTGGAAACCTCAGAAAATGATGGAAACACCACGGAAATGGACAGGAAACAGCAGGGGCAGCATGCATGGATGCCTCTGAGGCTGCCTAATCCCACCATTACCCCAAATTCTCAGGCAACAGCCTGGTGGTTACCCTCATGGCAATTGTGCTCACCCAGACCAAGAAAGGCGAGGAAAATACCCATCACATGTTAGGGAAGCACCCAACTAGGTGCAACGAAGGGCATGTAGGTGGGGGGGAAGGAGGTTTCGCTGGAAGAGCCAGAGGAGTGCCCCCTGGGCTAGCGTGTGTGGTGGTGACAACAGCCGGATGGATTTGGGAAAACTGTTGCTTTAACAGTCCTCCTCCTCATCGTCTGACACCTCTTTACAAACTTCTTCCACTAACTCAACATTGTCATCATCATCACCCACAGACTGCGACAGTTGGAAAACTTGGGCATCGGGAACGAGGTCAGCAGCAACCTGAGAAGTGGTTTGTGACTCTGGGAAGGGTCCAGAAAACAGTTCCTGAGAGTATGCCGGATCACATTCCAAATTTTCCTGGGAGGGGGCAGACTGGGGGGAAGGAGGTTGAGGTGGAGGAGCCAGAGGAGTGCTCCCTTGGGTAACGTGGGTGGACTGCGTGGAAGACTGACTGGTGGACAAATTACTTGAAGCATTGTCCGCAATCCACGAGATCAGCTGTTCGCACTGTTGTGGTTTCAACAGTCCTCTACCACGTGTCCCTGTAAGTTGAGAGATGAAGCTAGGGAGTGTAATTCTGCGGTGTTCCACAGCTCCCTCATCAGCAGATACTGTTTCACCCTGCCCAGGACCACGGCCTCTGCCCCCTGCAGTAATTGAATGCCCACGCCCACGCCCTTGTCCTCGACCCTTAGCCCTGGGGTTCAACATTGTTTGTATATAAGTGTATGATATAAAAAAAATAAATAAACGGGCCTGGTGTACTGAAACCCACAAACGTGTTCAGTCTGGTAGAATTAAGTGACGTACAGAAAGTGTCACCTAGACAGTATATACGGATGGGAGAGAGTGTGCTGAACTGTGACACACAGAAAGGTTACACACAGCTGAATAAAATGGATTTGTATCACTGAACTAAAACAACTGAAAAAATAATTTTTTTTTTTTTATATTTTGTTTTTTTGGGAACGTGACGTGCAGGAACTATGGTAGAACTGACTGACACCCTGTTAACGGTGGCTATTTAGTCTGGGACCCAGACAAATGTCGCACAGAGAATTTTCTGGATCAAGCGGTAGATGATATTGGTAGCAAATGACTTGGTTGTATTCTGTGACGTACAGAAAGTGTCACCTGGACAGTATATACGGATCGGAGCGAATGTGCTGAACTGTGACACACAGAAAGGTTACACACAGCTGAGTAAAATGGATTTGTATCACTGAGCTAAAACAACTGAAAAAATACATTTTTTTTTATTTTGTTTTTTTGGGAACGTGACGTGCAAGAACTATGGTAGAACTCACTGACACCCTGTTAACGGTGGCTATTTAGTCTGCGACCCAGACAAATGTCGCACAGAGAATTTTCTGGATCAAGCGGTAGATGATATTGGTAGCAAATGACTTGGTTGTATTCTGTGACGTACAGAAAGTGTCACCTGGACAGTATCTACGGATCGGAGCGAATGTGCTGAACTGTGACACACAGAAAGGTTACACACAGCTGAGTAAAATGGATTTGTATCACTGAGCTAAAACAACTGAAAAACTAATTTTTTTTTATATTTGTTTTTTTATATTTTTTTTAAATTTTGTTTTTTTGGGAACGTGACATGCAGGAACTATGGTAGAACTTACTGACACCCTGTTAACGGTGGCTATTTAGTCTGCGACCCAGACAAATGTCGCACAGAGAGTTTTCTGGATCAAGCGGTAGATGATATTGGTAGCAAATGACTTGGTTGTATTCTGTGACGTACAGAAAGTGTCACCTGGACAGTATATACGAATCGGAGCGAATGTGCTGAACTGTGACACACAGAAAGGTTACACACAGCTGAGTAAAATGGATTTGTATCACTGAGCTAAAACAACTGAAAAACTATTTTTTTTTTTTTATATTTTGTTTTTTTGGGAACGTGACGTGCAGGAACTATGGTAGAACTGACTGACACCCTGTTAACGGTGGCTATTTAGTCTGCGACCCAGACAAATGTCGCACAGAGAGTTTTCTGGATCAAGCTGTAGATGATATTGGTAGCAAATGACTTGGTTGTATTCTGTGACGTACAGAAAGTGTCACCTGGACAGTATATACGGATCGGAGCGAATGTGCTGAACTGTGACACACAGAAAGGTTACACAAAGCTGAGTAAAATGGATTTGTATCACTGAGCTAAAACAACTGAAAAAATAATTTTTTTTTATATTTGTTTTTTTATATATTTTTTTAAATTTGTTTTTTTGGGAACGTGACGTGCAGGAACTATGGTAGAACTGACTGACACCCTGTTAACGGTGGCTATTTAGTCTGCGACCCAGACAAATGTCGCACAGAGAATTTTCTGGATCAAGCGGTAGATTATATTGGTAGCAAAGGACTTGGTTGTATTCTGTGACGTACAGAAAGTGTCACCTGGACAGTATATATGGATCGGAGCGAATGTGCTGAACTGTGACACACAGAAAGGTTACACACAGCTGAGTAAAATGGATTTGTATCACTGAGCTAAAACAACTGAAAAAATACATTTTTTTTTATTTTGTTTTTTTGGGATCGTGACGTGCAAGAACTATGGTAGAACTCACTGACACCCTGTTAACGGTGGCTATTTAGTCTGCGACCCAGACAAATGTCGCACAGAGAATTTTCTGGATCAAGCGGTAGATGATATTGGTAGCAAATGACTTGGTTGTATTCTGTGACGTACAGAAAGTGTCACCTGGACAGTATATACGGATCGGAGCGAATGTGCTGAACTGTGACACACAGAAAGGTTACACACAGCTGAGTAAAATGGATTTGTATCACTGAGTTAAAACAACTGAAAAACTAATTTTTTTTTTATATTTTGTTTTTTGGGAACGTGACGTGCAGGAACTATGGTAGAACTCACTGACACCCTGTTAACGGTGGCTATTTAGTCTGCGACCCAGACAAATGTCGCACAGAGAGTTTTCTGGATCAAGCTGTAGATGATATTGGTAGCAAATGACTTGGTTGTATTGTGTGACGTACAGAAAGTGTCACCTGGACAGTATATACGGATGGGAGCGAATGTGCTGAACTGTGACACACAGAAAGGTTACACGCAGCTGAGTAAAATGGATTTGTATCACTGAGCTAAAAGAACTGAAAAAAATTTTTTTTTTTTTATATTTTGTTTTTTTGGGAACGTGACGTGCAGGAACTATGGTAGGACTGACTGACACCCTGTTAACGGTGACTATTTAGTCTGCGACCCAGACAAATGTCGCACAGAGAGTTTTCTGGATCAAGCTGTAGATGATATTGGTAGCAAATGACTTGGTTGTATTCTGTGACGTACAGAAAGTGTCACCTGGACAGTATATATGGATTGGAGTAAGTCAGTGCTGAACTATGACACACAGAATGGTTCCACACTGCTGTGTGCAATAGATTTGTATTACTGAGATAGAACAATAAAAAAAAACAGGGTTAGATATGGCGATAGCTGCACTAGTGCCAGCCAGCCAGCCAAGCCAGGAGACCAAAAAAAAAATTCTTCTAGCCCTTAGAAGGGCTGTTGGGTTCTTTGTGGGTGATTCCTGCCTAACTGAGAACTAAATTCAGGCCCTAACACTGTCCCTGAAAGGCAGCAGCTCTATCCCTAACGACATCCAGACGGCATCTGAGCCGAGCACCGCGGCCAGTCACTAGTATATTCCAGGGTCACCTGATCAGGCCAGCCAACCCCTGCTATCGACATGTAAGGGCCCCACGTGATGCTGGGTGTACTGTAGAGTCTCCTGGCTTGTGATTGGCTGTGTTTATAGGCGCCAAAAAAGCACGATGCGGAAGTTGCCATTTCCTCGAGTATGGCGAGATACTTGTCCGAGCTGCGAGTACTTACGAGTACCCTAATACTCGAACGAGCACCAAGCTCGGACGAGTATGCTCGCTCATCTCTAGATGCTATGTAACCCTTACAGTTCTGGAATGTAATGGATACCACTAACAGCATTATATCAGTGTTATCCAACACATTCTAGTACTGTAAGGGTTACATAGCATCATAAATCAGTATAATGCTATGTGACCCCGTCAGTGCCGGGAGTTCAGGGCAGTAGATGCGTTGCGGGAGACGTGCGTGTGTCACGCTTGTCTGCAAGGGGCTTTAAAAGATAAATGTTTGATAATAAGCGCATTTTTGCATTTACCCAAAGCTATCTCTGTCAGTGTATTTGCTATTGCTGTCATTGAGTTCAAGAGCATAGCAGAAAAAGTGAAAAATCCTATGACACTAGATTGTGTTATATAACAATTTTCAGGGCAATTGGAACAATTTTGGTTTGGGAAGAAACTGGGTAAACTTTTTGAAAAATTCTGCAAACCAGAAACAAACTGAATCTCAAAAAGTTTGCTCATCTCTAATAAATCATTATGCTGTATGCCATTGATGTTGTCATTTTTCAGGGGTATATCTACTGGATGAGTGCCATTCAGGCATAAGCCATGTGTTCTGGGTGTCAGGTGGATGACAATGAGCAGTGGGCCTCATCCAGTTACTGTACACGACTAGGGCTGTAAAACTTTTCACCTAAGCGAGTAAAATCCTACTCTGTGCCTCTTATCTGATTTTAGTAAAGTAGACTTGTCATGCACCTTTTTCTTATTATATTTCACAATTGTTAAAGCTGACATGGAAAGCTTGTGTTTCTGAAGAATAAAACAGTTTCATTTACATATATCTTACAAATGAGCTACAATTGTGAAATTTGATCTGCAGCAAGGTCTAATCCAAACTGAAAATGATGGAACTGGTTATGCCATACACTTAATTTATTCATTGTACCAGTGTAATACCAACCACCTCCTGTTTTCATTATACCAATCTACTGCCAGTCATTTCCTGTTTTCATTAGAGAAATGTAATGCTTTCCTCCTACTGTTTTCATTAGTGCAGGACTGTGTAATGGCAACCACCTCATGTTTTCATTATAGAAGAGCTGTATGGTGCCAGCTGCCACTTCTCTCACTTCGTAGTGTAACATTTTGACCAAGAAATTTGATATGTAAGGAAAAGATTGCAAAAATTTTGTATGTTCATTTTATTTGTGATGACATGCTTTCCTATTTTATCCGGCATACTGAAAACATAAAAAAAAGAAAATGACATTATCACAAATTATGGCCAACATATTATCCGTTTATGAAAGAGATTGGTTTTCTGTCAGGAGATTTTGAAATATTGTTCTTTGTCTTTTATTGCTCGAAAAATAATGTATTTGAAAACCATATTTGTTCTGCATTCAAGAATTTGATGGAAAGTTCAGCCTTCCATGAACAATACAATTCCTTATTATTTTCTAATTAGTAAGTTATTAACATCATTGAACAGGGTAAGTGGCAGATGCGCGTAAGTTTTGCAAAAATGATTAAAAGGTATCAAAACTTGAAACATAGCATTGTTTCCCAAGAAACAGTGAAATATCCATCTGTTGTACATTTATGACAAAGAGCAAATTCACCTCTCAAAATTACATCTGCCACCTAAAGTCCAAACCTGTAAACATCAGAAAGGCGATGACTTTATGATACTATTTTTTATTCCATTTGCTCAGTAAACACATTTAGAATTTTTGTAAATTTTAATTAGTTGTAATAGCAACAACAATAATACCAACAATAGAATAATACTAAGGATTTGGGGCATACAGATTGGGATAGAGAGTGAATTAATTCTAAATTAGGCAAATTTGTTACTAATTTGCCAAAAAAAATAATCAGATTCTAGCAAATATGACACTCATTTAAAATAGTGGCCACCATTTTACAGGTCAGGAGACCAGAAGGTAAAAAAAAACATGTTACTAAAAGGGATAATTTTTGTACAGTTTTTTTAATTAGAAAAAAAAAACAACAACAATAGTGCAGTGTGATTTTAAATAGGCAGTTTGTTACCACTGGCTACCATCCATTTACTCATAGCCTTATATGTTGGCCCTTTCATATTTCAAGTGTTGTTTTGGTGTTAGGGGAATTGTCATGACTTATTGGTAGGTGAAATTGGTTGGTCGATGTAAATTGTTGTTTGTCTGCAGAGTCTGATGATATCTCTGGTATCTCCATAATCTGTAGGGAAAAAATACATTTTATAATATGCAAATTATCCCCTAGGTGCAACGTGGGTGGTGCCATTGCACCCAGAGGGTCTGCTCCCTGTCTGCTATACCATATAACTGACATGCCAGGCAGGTTCGACACATGCACAGTAAAGAAATGGATTGTTCATCTGCAAGTTGCCAATATGATATTGATGACCTTTCCTAGGTCTACTTTTTGTGGAGCTTTTATTATCAGGAGTAGTGTGAATATAAACTTTTAAAAATCAGGTTTCCCCCATCAATCTGCACTCAACACCCTACAATGAGAAAGTGAAATCAGAATTTTAGAAATGTTTACAAATTTATTAAAAAGGAAAAACTAAAATTTTGCAAGGACATACATTTTCCAACCCTTGCTTTAACACTTGTAATTTAGCTCTGGGAACTCCTATTTCTCTTGATCATCTTTGAGATGTTTCTACACCTTAATTCAACTCCACCCATGGTAAATTCTTTTGATTGGACATGATTTGGAAAGACACACCCTGTCTATATAAGGTCCCACAGCTGAGAATGCATATCAGTGCAAAAACCAAGCCATGAGGAGGAAAGAACTGTCTTTTGAGCTCATAGACAGGATTATAGGCACAGATCTGGAGAAAGATATAAAAATATCTGCTGCACTGAAAGTTTCCACAAGAACAGTGACCACCATAATTCTTAAATGAATGAAGCTTGGAACAACCAGGACTCTTCCTAGAGTTGGCTGCATCTCTTACCAAGGGAGAAGGATCTTGGTAGGAGAGCTCCACTCATCTGGACTTTATGACTGAGTGGGCAAAAATAAACCTCTCTTCAGTAATAGACACAAGAAAGTACATCTTGCAAAAAAACACCTAAAGGACTCTCAGACTTTGAGAAACAAGATTCTCTGGTCTGATGAAACCATGTTTGAACTTTTTGGCCTCAATTTTAATCATCATGTCTAGAGAAAAACATGCAATGCTCATCACCTGCCCAATACCACCCCTACAATGATGTCACACAGGTCAGAGACACTAGTGCAACACCAGAGACACAGGCTAGGTACTAATCAGTATCAAGCAGAATACAGGAAATAGCCAAAACACAGAGCAGTGACAGATCGACAGACTTCAGGAACCCAGACATATGGATTTCAGGAACCTGGATGAGTGGACTTCAGGAACCCATTCAAACATATCAGATGCATGGGCAGAAACTCAGTAAGACAGATTTCAGGAATCAATTTAGGCATAGCAGATACATGTGCAGAAACTTAGCAAGGAATATCAGACAAGAACTAGAACTCGGGAATTTATTAGCAAACAGAACTGGGACCAAACTCAGACAATGCACGGAACTGATTTCACAGAATCTAGACACTGACAGAATGTGCAGTCAACATTGCACAGCGAGGGCAAGTCACAGAACTCAATAAACATATATCAGACTGACACAGAACTCAGGAAATATACAGCAGACTTAACAAATTCATTAGTTGAGCAGATGCACATACCTTACACACAGAGAGGGAAAGACTTACACTCGCAAAAACAGAACTGAGGGGAGATAAAAGCACATTGGCAAAATGTACACCACAAGTAACCAACGGCAGGATACACAAAGCAGTGGCGACTTGAACTGCCATTGAACACAGTGGCCCCAATTCAAACCCACAAGCAACTGGTTCTGTTACAAACAATACAATGGCACAAGTGATCACTGTTGTAACAGCAGCATCATGTTGTGAGGGTGTTTTTCAGCAGCTTAGACAACGAGTCTGGTCAGGGTTGATGGAAACCTAAATGGGGAAAAGTACAGACATACTCTTAATGAAAACCTGATCCAGAGTGTTCTGGAACTCACACTGGGCTGAATGTTCATCTTCCAACAAGAAAATGACCCTAAGCACACTAATGACTCTAAGTCTAGTAAACACAGGAGAGGCCTATGACCAATTCTATGAATGATCTTGAGTGGCCCAGTAAGACCCCCAACTTGAATCCAAATGATCATCTCTGGAGAGACCTGAAAATGTTTGTCCATCAACAGTCCCCATCCAACCTGACAGAGCTTAGTAGAAAAGAATAGCAGAAAATCCCCAAATTCACATGTGCAAACCTTCTGTCATCATAATCAAGAAAACTGGAGACTATAATTGCTGCCAAAGGTTCTTCCACTAAGTCTGAATACTTATATCAATGCAAGATGTTATATTTTCCTTTTCAATAAATTAGCAAAGACTTCTAACATTCTATTTTCACTTTGACATTATGGGGTATGGCCCAAACATAACAAAAAGTGGCCGTAGAGCTAATTGTTCCTCAATGCGGAAAAACATACTACATTCATACTCTCCTCCTGTCTTTCTCTTATTGTGTCCTGTTCTAGATTTTAAAAAAAGTCTTTTGTCAGTTAATAATCTTATAAACATATTTAAATCCAGAAGACTTTGAAACAAATCAAAGTGCATAGATAGAGTAAAACTTAAACTTTTTGTCAGAACCAGAACTTGAAATTGGGATATAGATAACACTATAAATAATGAAATCGCCAAACTATTTAAAAATTAAGAAACTTTAGTTTTGTTCTTTATTTGCTGTCGTTTCAGATATCTTTTTGAATTTCCCTCCATACTAGCTGTATCTCCACATGCATTTTTTTGAATATAGAAAGGATTTTTTGCAGTAAGGAAAGCAAATACAAATCGTTCTTGTCTGAATTATGATTAACGTCTGATAGATTTAAAAAAGTCCAATGAGGTGCAATTTCACCCGAATGTATTTAGACTCATTTTTATTATTAAGAATAGATTTCAAAAATTTATGTGAGTTAAGATACACCATATTTTTCTCATATACCAAGAGATTTGATATCTGGATTTTTTAATCTGAATGATAATTGTTTTAATTTTAATAACGTTATTCATTTTCTCTTAGACCTCAAGAAATCGTGGCATATCCAAAAACTGTTCTAATGATAAATAGAGATGAGCGAGCACTAAAATGCTCGGGTGCTCGTTATTCGAGTCAAATTTTTCCGATGCTTGGGTGCTCATTTCGAATACCGAACCCCAGTGAAGTCAATGGGAGACTCGAGCATTTTTTGCAGGGGACCAAGGCTCTGCCTAGGGAAGGCTGGGTGAAAACCTGGAAACCTCAGAAAATTACGGAAACACCACGGAAATGGACAGGAAACAGCAGGGGCAGCATGAATGGATGCCTCTAAGGCTGCCTAATCCCACAATTACCCCAAATTCTCGGGCAACAGACCCTCAAAGCAATTGTGCTCACCCAGACCATAAAAATTTATCGTGGCCCTGTATGGCTGTGACTACAGAGTGACCGAGTTACACTGCAGGAGCAGGTGAAGCACATAAAAATTTATTGTGGCCCTGTATGTCTGTGACTATAGAGTGACCGAGTTACAGTGCAGGAGCAGGCGAAGCACATAAAAATTTAGCGTGACCCTGTATGGCTGTGACTACAGAGTGACCGAGTTACAGTGCAGGAGCAGGCGAAGCACAAAAAAATTTACAGTGGCCCTGTATGGTTGTGACCACAAGAGTGACCAAGTTACAGTGCAGGAGCAGGCGAAGCACATAAAAATTTAGCGTGACCCTGTATGGCTGTGATTACAGAATGACTGAGTTACAGTGCAGGAGCAGGTGAAGCACATAAAAATTTATTGTGGCCCTGTATGGCTGTGACTACAGAGTGACCGAGTTACAGTGCAGGAGCAGGCGAAGCACATAAAAATTTACAGTGGCCCTGTATGGCTGTGACTACAGAGTGACCGAGTTACAGTGCGGGAGCAGGCGAAGCACATAAAAATTTATTGTGGCCCTGTATGGCTGTGACTACAGAGCGACCGAGTTACAGTGCAGGAGCAGGCGAAGCACATAAAAATTTACAGTGGCCCTGTATGGCAGTGACCACAGAGTGACCGAGTTACAGTACAGGAGCAGGCGAAGCACATAAAAATTTATCGAGGCCCTGTATGGCGGCGGTGACAACAGAGTGATCGAGTTAGACTGAGGTAGCAGGTGAACCACCCAAAAATTTAGCCTGGCACAGCATGGCGGTGACACCACCAATGCCTTTGTCCGACTGAGATTGCAGTCAAATGGCTGTAGGTGAGCCTCCCAAAAAAATTAGAGTGCCTGAAGTCGACCCTCCGAAAAAAAAATTTTTTTTGTGTCTGTGGTTGACACTCCTGAAAAATTGTTTTAGAGTGTCTGTAGTTGATACTCCTGAAAAATGGTTTTAGAGTGTCTGTAGTTGACGCTCCAGAAAAATTGTTTGGAGAGAGGTACTGTACAGTCATGGCCAAAAGTTTTGAGAATGATACAAATATTAATTTTTACAAAGTCTACTGCTTCAGTTTTTATAATGACAATTTGCATATACTCCAGAATGTTATAAAGAGTAATCATCTTAACAGCAATTACTTGCAAAGTCAATATTTGCCTAGAAAATGAACTTTATCCCCCAAAACACATTTTAACATCATTGCAGCCCTGCCTTGAAAGGACCAGCTAACATCGTTTCAGTGATTGCTTCATTAACACAGGTGTGGGTGTTGATGAGGACAGGGCTGGAGATCAATCTGTCATGATTAAGTAAGAATGACACCACTGGACACTTTAAAAGGAGGCTGGTGCTTGGCATCATTGTTTCTCTTCTGTTAACCATGGTTATCTCTAAAGAAACACGTGCAGTCATCATTGCACTGCACAAAAATGGCCTAACAGGGAAGAGTATCGCAGCTAGAAAGATTGCACCTCAGTCAACAATCTATCGCATCATCAAGAACTTCAAGGAGAGAGGTTCCATTGTTGCCAAAAAGGCTCCAGGGCGCCCAAGAAAGACCAGCAAGCAACAGGACCATCTCTTAAAAGTGTTTCAGCTGCGGGATCAGGCTACCAGCAGTGCAGAGCTTGCTCAGGAATGGCAGCAGGCAGGTGTGAGTGCATCTGCACGCACTGTGAGGCGGAGACACTTGGAGCAAGGCCTGGTCTCAAGGAGGGCAGCAAAGTAGCCACTTCTCTCCAGAAAAAACATCAGGAACAGACTGATATTCTGTGAAAGGTACAGGGAGTGGACTGCTGAGGACTGGGGTAAAGTTATTTTCTCTGATGAATCCCCTTTTCGATTGTTTGGGACACCTGGAAAACAGCTTATTCGGAGAAGACGAGGTGAGCGCTACCACCAGTCTTGTCTCATGCCAACTGTAAAGCATCCTGAAACCATTCATGTATGGGGTTGCTTCTCAGCCAAGGGAATCGGCTCTCTCACAGTGTTGCCTAAAAACACAGCCATGATTAAAGAATGGTACCAGAATGTCCTCCGAGAGCAACTTCTCCCAACCGTCCAACAGCAGTTTGGCGATCAACAATGCCTTTTCCAGCATGATGGAGCACCTTTCCATAAAGCAAAGGTGATAACTAAATGGCTCAGGGAACAAAACATAGAGATTTTGGGTCCATGGCCTGGAAACTCCCCAGATCTTAATCCCATTGAGAACTTGTGGTCAACCATCAAGAGACGGGTGGACAAACAAAAACCTACAAATTCTGACAAAATGCAAGCATTGATTGTGCAAGAATGGACTGCTATCAATCAGGATTTGGTCCAGAAGTTGATTGAGAGCATGCCAGGGAGAATTGCAGAGGTCCTGAAGAAGAAGGGTCAACACTGCAAATATTGACTTGCTGCATTAACTCATTCTAACTGTCAATATAAGCTTTTGTTACTCATAATATGATTGCAATTATATTTCTGTATGTGATAAAAACATCTGACAAACATACATAAAAACCAGAGGGCAGCAAATCATGTGAAAATATAATATTTGTGTCATTCTCAAAACTTTTGGCCATGACTGTAGGTGGCCCTCCGGAAACATTGTCTTAAAAAAGTGCCAATTGGGCCTCTAAAAAATTCCCTTTTGGGTCAGCGTTTGGCAATGAAGAGAAGGAGGAGGAGGAGTAGAGGAGAGGAATCGGATACATAAGGAATCTTATTCTTTAGCTGCTTTCCCCCGGAGGAGATTTGAATTCCGGTGAAATCCAGGCTTTGTTCATTTTAATAAGCGTCAGCCTGTCAGCGCTGTCAGTTGACAGGCGTGTACGCTTATCGGTGATGACGCCACCAGCTGCATTGAATACCCGCTCTGACAGCACGCTAACGGCAGGGCAGGCCAGCACCTCCAAGGCATACAGCGCCAGTTCAGGCCACGTGTCCAGCTTTGAAACCCAGTAGTTGTATGGAGCAGAGTGATCACGCAGGACATTAGTATGGTAAGCTAGGTACTCACCCTCACCATCTTTCTGTACAGCTCCCCCCTACTCTGCCTAGACTGGGGACAGGTGACAGTGTCTTGCTGGGGTGACATAAAACTGGCAAAGGCCTTGGAGAGCGTTCCCCTTCCAGTGCTGGACAAGCGGCCTGCTCGCCTCCGCTCCCCTGCTACTTGGCCCACAGAACCACGCCCTCTGCCGCTAGTGGCGTCAGATGGGAAGGATTGTTTCAGCTTGTGCACCAGGGCTGTTGATATTGATTTACTCTCATACTCCTTTCCTCTACAGGGATGAGAGTGGAAAGGTTCTGCTTGTACCGTGGGTCCAGGAGAGTGAACACCCAGTAATCGGTGTTTGAAAAAATGCTTCTAACGCGAGGGTCACGGGATAGGCAGCCTAACATGAAGTCTGCCATGTGCGCCAGAGTCCCAACACGCAAGAATTCCCTCTCCTCACTGGCCTGACTCTCCATTTCCTCCTCCTCTTCAGCCCATACACGCTCAAGAGTTAAGAAGGACTGAGCATTGATACCCTCGTCAGTCTCGCCAACATTCTCCTCCTCTTCCTCCTCATCCTCATCCCCCTCCTCCAATACGCGCTGAGAAACAGACCGGAGGGTGCTCTGGCTATCAAGCGACGTATCTTCTTCCCCCATCTCCTGTGACAAGCGCAAAGCTTCTGACTTCATGCTGAGCAGTGAGTTTTTCAACAGGCAAAGCAGCGAGATGGTGAGGCTGATAATGGCGGCATCGCCGCTGACCATCTGTGTTGACTCCTCAAAGTTGCTCAACACCTGACAGATATCAGACATCCACGTCCACTCCTCATTGTAGACTTGAGGAATCTGACTGACCTGACTACCAGTTCTGGTGGAAGTTGACATCTGGCAGTCTACAATCGCTCTGCGCTGCTGGTAAACTCTGGATAACATGTTTAATGTTGAATTCCATCTCGTGGGCAAGTCGCACCACAGTCGGTGAGCTGGCAGTTGTAGGCGCCACTGCGCTGCTCTGAGAGTGGCAGCATCTGTGGTTGACTTGCGGAAATGCGCACAGATGCGGCGCATCTTGGTGAGCAAATCTGACAAATTGGGGTATGTCTTGAGGAACCGCTGAACTATGAGATTGAACACGTAGGTCAGGCATGGAACATGTGTCAGTCTGCTGAGTTGCAGAGCGGCCACCAGGTTACGCCCATTGTCACACACAACCATGCCTGGCTTGAGGTTCAGCGGTGCCAGCCACAGATCGGTCTGCGCTGTGATGCTCAGTAACAGCTCTTGGGCGGTGTGCCTTTTGTCACCTAAGCTCAGCAGTTTGAGCACCGCCTGCTGGCGCTTACCCACGGCACTGCTGCTGCGCCTAGAGCTACCGACTGAAGGCTCCGTGCCCACGGATGGTAATTCGGAGGAGGAGGGGTTGGAGGAAGAGGCATAGTACATCTGAGAAACCGTGACCGAGGTAGGCCCCGCAATCCTCGGTGTGGGCAGTACATGAGCGGCCCCAGGGTCAGACTCGGTCCCAGCCTCCACCAAGTTAACCCAATGTGCCGTCAGTGAGATATAGTGTCCCTGCCCAGCAGCACTTGTCCATGTGTCCGTGGTTAGGTGGACCTTATCACTAACCGCGTTGGTCAGGGCACGAATGATGTTCTCTGACACGTGCTGGTGTAGGGCTGGGGCGGCACATCGGGAAACATAGTGGCGGCTGGGGACCAAGTACCGAGGGGCAGCCACTGCCATCAGGTTGTGGAACGCCTCAGTCTCTACCAGTCTATAGGGCAGCATCTCCAGGCTCAACAATTTGGAGATGTGGATGTTTAGGGCTTGTGCATGTGGGTGACTGGAATTGTATTTGCGCTTGCACTCAAATGTCTGCTGCAAAGACAGCTGAACGCTGCGTTGGGACACATTGGTGGAGGTTGTGGAGGATCGTGGAGGTGAAGGGGTGGTTGTAGGGCGGGAGGCACTCGTGCCAGGGTCCTGGGCGGAGGGTTGACTCGCCAAGCCAACATGTGACACAGGGGAAGGGGCAGTGGTGTGACCCGCAGGAGGTGAACGGTCTTGGTTCCACTGAGTCTGGTGTTTAGCACTCATATGCCTGCGCATGCTGGTAGTGGTTAGGCTGGTAGTGGTGGCTCCCCTGTTGATCCTGGTGTGGCACAGGTTGCACACCACAGTCCATCGGTCATCCTCACTTTCTTTAAAAAACCTCCAGACTTGCGAACATCTAGGCCTCAGCACGGGAGCTTGACTCCGTGAAACAGTTGCTGATCTACCTGCTCTGGCCCAGCTTCTCCCTCTGGCCACCCCACTGCCTCTTCCAACCTGTTCTGGTGCTGCACTTGCCTCCCCCTCAGAAGCACTGTCTTGAGTGGGATTACCAACCCAGCTCAGGTCAGTCACCTCATCATCCACCAGCTCTTCCTCCGATTTCTCACTCTGCTCCCCTCGGACTTACTGCCCTGACAACAACGTCACTGTCTGACAACCGTGTCTCATCATCATCATCATCATCCGACACCTCTTCACGCACTACTTGCACTAAGTCCACACTCTCATCACCCACAGACTGCGAAAGTTCTAAATTTTGGGCATCGGGACAGAGCAACTGATCAGGTTGCTCTTGAGCAGTGGTTTGTGTCTCTGGGTAGGGTCCTGTAAAGAGTTCCTGTGAGTATGCCGGATCTGAATCCATATTTTCCGTGGGGGGGGCAGGCTGGGGGGAAGGAGGTTGAGCTGGAGGAGCCAGAGTTTACTCCCTTGGCTAGTGTGGGTGGACTGCGTGGAAGACTGGGTGATGGATAAATTACTGGACGCATTGTCCGCTATCCACGTCATCACCTGTTTGCACTGTTGTGGTTTCAATAGTGGTGTACCACGTGACCCAGTAAGTTGCGAGATGAAGCTAGGGAGCGAAACTCTGCGGCGTTCCACTGCTCCCTCATCAGCATGTACAGTGTCACCCTGCCCAGGACCACGGCCTCTGCCCCCTACACTACTTGAACGCCCATGCCCTTGTCCTCGACCTTTAGCCCTTGGGTTTAACATTTTGTATATTCACCAAACTGTCAAGTTAATATCTGAGGCCAAAACCGTATTCAGTAGACAGTAGAATTACTATCTGAGGCAAAAAAATGTAGTCTTTAGACTCCAGCTATTGCACCGCAAACCACTCAATTTTGCACTGGACTGTAGTTTATATAACTGAGAATAAAAACGTATACTCTAGACTGCGGCTAACGTATCGCACACCTCTCAATTGTTCACTGGACTGTAGTTTATATAATTGAGTGAAAAAAACTTATTCTCTAGACTGTGGCTAGTGTATCGCACACCTCACAATTGTTCACTGGACTGTAGTTTATATAACTGAGAATAAAAACGTATTCTCTAGACTGCGGCTAGTGTATCGCACTCCTCACAATTGTTCACTGGACTGTAGTTTATGTAACTGAGAATAAAAACATATTCTCTAGACTGCTGCTAGTGGATCGCACACCTCACAATTGTTCACTGGACTGTAGTTTATATAATTGAGTGAAAAAAATTATTCTCTAGACTGCGGCTAGTGTATCACACACCTCACAATTGTTCACTGGACTGTAGTTTATATAACTGAGTGAAAAAAATTATTCTCTAAACTGCTGCTAGTGTATCGCACACCTCATAATTGTTCACTGGACTGTAGTTTATATAATTGAGTGAAAAAAACGTAATCTCTAGACTGCGGCTAGTGTATCACACACCTCACAATTGTTCACTGGACTGTAGTTTATATAATTGCGTGAAAAAAATTATTCTCTAGACTGCGGCTAGTGTATCGCACACCTCACAAATGTTCACTGGACTGTAGTTTATATAATTCAGTGAAAAAAATGTATTCTCTAGACTGCGGCTAGTGGACCGCACACCTCACAATTGTTCACTGGACTGTAATTTATATAATTCAGTGAAAAAAATTATTCTCTAGACTGTGGCTAGTGTATCACACACCTCACAATTGTTCACTGGACTGTAGTTTATATAATTGAGTCAAAAAAACGTGTTCTCTAGACTGCGGCTAGTGTATCGCACACCTCATAATTGTTCACTGGACTGTAGTTTATATAATTGAGTGAAAAAAATTATTCTCTAGACTGCGGCTAGTGTATCGCACACCTCACAAATGTTCACTGGACTGTAGTTTATATAATTGAGTGAAAAAAACGTATTCTCTAGACTGCGGCTAGTGTATCGCACACCTCACAATTGTTCACTGGACTGTACTTTATATAATTGAATGAAAAAAATGATTTACTAGACTGCTGCTAGTGTATCGCACACCTCACAATTGTTCACTGGACTGTAGTTTATTTAATTGAGTGAAAAAAATGTATTCTCTAGACTGCGGCTAGTGGACCGCACACCTCACAATTGTTCACTGGACTGTAGTTTATATAATTGAGTGAAAAAAACGTATTCTCTAGACTGCGGCTAGTGTATCGCACACCTCACAATTGTTCATTGGACTGTAGTTTATATAATTTAGTGAAAAAAACATATTCTCTAGACTGCGGCTAGTGCATTGCACACCTCACAATTGTTCACTGGACTGTAGTTTATATAACTGAGTGAAAAAACGTATTCCCTAGACTGCACTACAGATCCCAGCAAGCCAAGGTACAGCAGCAGCAAAAATGAGTACTGAGAGGACTTTGGGCAATTTCATTGGGGTCTGTGTGGACCATGTGCTGTCCCCTTTCTGCCACCAGTCGCTGTGCACATTGTGCAGCCAAGATGGCGGTAGCTGCACTACAAGTCCCAGCCAGCAGCCAGAAGGAGACCAAAATAAAAACGTGCTTGTAGCCCTTAGAAGGGCTGTTGGGTTCTTTGTGGGTGATTCCTGCCTAACCAACAACTAAATTCAGGCCCTAACACTCTCCCTGACAGACAGCAGCTCTATCCCTAATCTCATGCAGACGGCGTATGACTCGAGCAGCGCGGGACCAGATTCTTATATTCCCAGGTCATCTGATCTGGCCAGCCAATCCCTGCTATCGACTTGTAGGGGCCCCACGTGATGCTAGGAGGTACCAAAGACTCTCCTGCATGTTGATTGGCTGAAAAAAGGCGCCTAACATGCAGGAAGAGGAAGTTGCCATTTCCTTGAGGATCGCGATATGCTCGTCCGAGTAGCGAGCATATGCGAATACTCTAATGCTCGAACGAGCATCAAGCTCAGACGAGCATGTTCGCTCATCTCTAATGATAAACATCATATACTGTATTTATTTTTTTAAATTTCTTCCAATCTATGTTCCTCATTTTATATGATTAATGTTATGAAATCCAAGGCAAGGAAGAAGGGCTATTTTAGTGCACATGTAGGCAAGAAAAAAGTACTATGGTGGAAGAAGGTGCGTCACAAGTCCCTAGGCTTTCCCTGATCGTCTCCCAGGCTGATAATGAGCCTGGAAGAGCCAATCAATGCTATAGCATGCAGGGATGTGCCCTAGCAGAACGAGCAGAACACCATTTTGTGCTGTGCTGTAAATGAGGGTTGTTGGATGTGACAGTGTCTGCCAAGAAAACAATCTTAGAGAATCAGGGAGATAAGGAAATCAAGGACACTCAGAAGTTATACAAGCTTATTGCCAGAGAGTGAAGGGAAAGGCTAGGATTCCAAAGAAGAATTGTGTGTGTTGTGTAGAATAGGGACAAGCAGGGCAGACAAGCAGGACAGCTGAGAGAAGGACAGGAGCGGTGGCTGGCTGTGCCTGCTATCAGAAATGCTATTTCTGTAGTGCAGACTTTTAAAGAAGCTACCTGCAAGCAAATACTTTTATTTCCCCCCATTTTCACCTAAATTGTTTTGTATTTGTGGGGTTCAATTTAATTAAGCAGCATATATACATGATTACTGCATCAATACCTATGGTGTAGCAGCAATCTGTGTGTATTAACGTAAAATTGAGGTTCAATCGTTCATTTACTGACATACCCCTACAGTGGAAACCCTCAAAAAGTGACCCCATTTTGGAAACTATACCCTTCAAAGAATATATTAAGAGGGGTACTGGCCACTTTGACCCCCTTTTATGGAATTTACGGAATTTGGAAACACTTGGCTATGAAAATGAAAAGTTTAATTTCTTCCAATAAAATGTTGCTTTAGCCCAAAATTTTTCATTTTCACAAGGGGTAACAAGAGAAAAGCACTTCATAATTTATTACCCATTTTCTCCTGAATATGGCAACACCACATATGTGGTGATAAACTGCTGTGGGGGTACATGGCAGGACTCAAAACAGAAGGAGCGCCATATGAATTTTGCAGCACAGATTTTGTTGGATTGGTTTGCGGGAGCCATTGATTTTTATTTTTTTGATTTATTGTCTTATGTGGGAGCTCATTTTTTTGCAGAATTAGGTGACACTTTGTTATTGGTACCATTTTGGGGTACATAAGACATTTTGTTCACCTGCTATTACACTTTTTGTGAGTCAAGGTGAAAAAAATAGCTGTTTTGACATAGGTTTTTTTTTTTTTTTTTTTTTTTTACAGCATTCACCCGAAGGGGCAAATCATGTGATTTTTTTTAGAGCAGGTTGTTACGGACGCGGTGATACCCAATATGTCTAACATTTCTATTTTTGTTAAGTTTTACACCTTAGATGCCTTTTTGAACAGAATAAAATCTTTTTTTTTGTGTTGCCATTTTCTGAGAGCCACATTTTTTTAATTTTTTGTGCGATTGTCTCAGGTAGGGTCTAATTTTTTGCAGGACGAGATGACGGTTTGATTGGTACCATTTTGGGGTAAATACGCCTTTTTGATCGCCTGCTATTACACTTTTTGTGAGGCAAGAGGGAAAAAATGGCTGTTTTGACATAGTTTAAAAAAAAAAATTTTTACAGAATTCACCTGGGATTCCATCTCATGGAATATTCTTATAGAGCAGGTTGTTACGGATGCGGTGATACCCAATATGTCTAACATTTTTATTTTTGTTAAGTTTTACACATTAGATGCATTTTTGAACAGAATAAAATCTTTTTTTTTGTGTTGACATTTTCTGAGAGCCATATTTTTTTATTTTTTTGGACGATTGTCTTAGGTAGGGTCTAATTTTTTGCAGGACGAGATGACGGTTTGATTGGTACCATTTTGGTCACCTATTACACTTTTTGTGAGGCAAGGTGATCAGAAAATGGCTTTTTTTGCTTTTTTTATTTTTTACGGCGTTTACCTAGCGGGGTGGGTCATGTGATATTTTTATAGATCCGGTCGATACGGACGCGGAAATACCTAATATGTCTGCTTTTCTTTTTTTCCCTATTTTTTACAATTTTTTAACTTTATTTGGGGAAAATTACGCTTTTTTTTTTTACTTGAAACTTTTATTTATGTTTTTTTTAAATTTTATTTTTAACTTCTTTTTTTACTTTATTTTTTTGTCCCAGTCTGGGACTTCAACTTTTGGGGGTCTGATCCCCTGCACAATGCATTACAATACTTCTGTATTGTAATGCATTGGCTGTAAGTGTATTACACAGTGTACAGAGGGCTGGATCTCACAGGCTTTCGTAGAAGAAAGCCCGATGCCTAAGAAAGGCATTGGGCTGCCTTCCCTGCCATCGGGTCCCATCACAGCAGCACAGGGACCCGATGAGCTCTTCCTCCCAGCGCCGACATCGCACATGCCGCGGTCAGCGTTGACCGTGGCAGTGCGAGGGTTAATGCACCAGCATCGGTGTTTTCACCGATGCTAGTGCATACAGCAGGGGTCCGGCTATCAGCCACTGCTGGACCCCTGCAGCTGATCGGGCGAGCGCAGCTCCTGTGCCCGCCCGATCAGAGCGCCATACCAGTATGGCGCTGGGATTTGTGTCCCGGCTTCCAGCGCCGTACATGTTCGGCGCTGGGAGTGTAAGGGTTAACCAGCAT
This sequence comes from Rhinella marina, assembly GCA_900303285.1. NCBI lineage: Eukaryota > Metazoa > Chordata > Amphibia > Anura > Bufonidae > Rhinella > Rhinella marina. The sequence continues at coordinate 55,016 of ONZH01024326.1, forward strand.
ATATACGTGTTTACTACACCAATACACAGGGTAGCGCACAACATTGTCTGAGAGGCATAAGAATTTCCAGGCTATGGAAAAGTTCCAAACTAAAGACCCAGAGACAGAATGTGGGTAGTAGCAGCACCAACTATCAGGCCAGAAGGAGTAGTAGTGGTAGTAGTAGGCCACAGTTGTCCCTACTGGCTTCAGAAAGGCGCAACATGCTGAGGAGAAAGAGGATGAGATTGTGGTCACAATGTTCCTCCTGCTCCTCCTCTTTCACTGCCCATCCCTAGAGGGGCACCTTCCTTTTTTGCTAAGAAGTGGCAAGAAAATCCCACCACGCCATACAGAAGAAATTCAAGAGAGTCTACTTGTTGACAACTTGTGTGAGAGCCCTCACTGTTTGGGCTGACCTGAGGAAAAGGTTGTGGCAAAGGCTGCTGACCCAATGCATACCTGTGTTGATGGTGGTGGTAATAGTGGCACCTGCAGCCATTGCATTGGTGGTGGTAAAATCGGGGCAGAGCAGGGAAGGGGGTCCAGGAGCCCATCATCATATCTCATAGTCTGATAAACGCAGGGAGAGTGAGGACAGGACCTGGGACCTGGTATGGTGGGAGAGGGTCAATTAAACTCTGTCCAGTCTCTGGCGCATACCCTGTTCCCTGACCCCCATGGATTTCTGGGCAGGCAGACTGGAACAGTGGCCTGAACTATCACAGCACACTATCTTCTTTATTGTCCAGCCTCCAGTGTCATCTCAGAGAGGGTTTTTAGCACTGCCGGGAGTGTCGTGACACCCAAGCAGACCAAGTTGTCCTCCACCAGTGTTCAAAACATCTCTTTTGTCATAATGAACCAAGTTTGGTTTCAGGAGTATTTTTACATGCCCCAGGCGGACTCCGATGAATAGATATAGCCTTGCTAGCGGTGCCCTAAATTGCCATTGTTGCTGTCTGTTTACATATACGTTCTGTACGGCAGCCTACATCATGCCACTTATGCTACTTTCCAACCATCATGTTCTGTACGGCTGCTGCTGCGACCTGCATCATGCCACTTATGACAATTTATACCAGTTGCCAACCATCACATTTCGTACGACTGCTACTGCGGCCTGCATCTGGCCACGTATGCTACTTTCCAACCATCGCGTACTGTATGGCTGCTGCTGCCTGCACCATGCCACTTATGCCACTTGCCAACCATCACGTTCTGTACGGTTGCTGTTGCTGCCACTGGCATCATGCCATTGCTGTCTGTCTGTTTACCTGCACATTCTGTATAGCTGCTGCTGCAGCCAGCATCATGACACTTATGCCACTTTCAAACTATCACTTTCTGTACGATGACTGCTGCGGACTGCATCATGCCACTAATTGCACTTGCCAACCATCACATTCTGTACGGCTGCCCCCGCCTCCATCATGTTACTGACGCCATCAGGCCACTGCCTCAACTTGCCGACCATCATCTTCCGTAAGGCTGCTGCTGCCCTTCTGTCAACCTATACCATATTGCAGATGCTGCAACCACTGCTGCCTCAGCTGCTGCTGCTCCTTGCTGTTAATCCCCTACTGCCACCACCATTAACGCAAAGCACCTGCTGCCACTATCACTACTATTACTACTACTGCTACTATTACCCATATACAGCCTGGTATGTTCTGTGCTATACCACTTCTGCTGCTGCCACTATTGCATCCACGTGCCACTATATCCATACCGTAACCTTTCCATATCCACACTGCTCTGCTACTGCTCCCAATTAAAAGACAGGATTGTAGACTCATTCACAATGAGCCACTTTTTCTTCTGAAAATCAACTCTGGTGTGTGTAGTTGGCGCTGGCATTCCAACCCTGTCAAGGCATAATTTTTGAATGCTTGTACCCGCACGCCACTTTTTAAATCTATAATACTGTGTGTGTTTAAACATCATCTGCCTCTGAAAATGAATATGAAAAAGCATGAAACGTGCCTGTGCGGTGTGTTTTTAACACACTGTATGTTAACAACATCAAATGTGTATTTAGTTTACCCACAGCTATGTATGTCAGTGTCATTCAGACATCATTTACTATTGCTGTCATTGTGTGTCTGAGCTTGGGGATGGGGGAGGGGGAAAATCATAAAAAATTTAAAAAAAAAGATATAAGCTTTCCTAAAAAGTCCTAGGAGGCTAGAGGGGGTTATATACCAACTTTCAGGGAAATTCAGTGAACCAGACTCAAAACAAATCTTGACTGGTTAACTCATCTCTATTATCAATATGTTTTTGGTGTGTCAGTGTAAACCAGAGCACCTGGAGGAAATCTACTGCTGACATCCTGCTGCTAATCATGTAGGTACAGTTCCTTTGTGTGCAGAATTACCTTGATGCATATACTATATGCACCACAAGGCAAAGTGGACATTTCATAAGTACATACTTCAGTTTCTAGTTCTGCATTTGGGTGGATACAACAAACAGGAAAAATAGAGTGGGTCATTTATTAAGACTGGCATTTTTGATGCCAGCCTTAATATCCATTTGCACTGGTGGTAGCTGCACTTAAGTTATGCAGAGGGCCGACTAAAACAGGCGTAGAAAATGATGAATGAAACAGCCTGCCAGCCTGACTCCCCCTTTCCACCCTCGCCCCCCATTTTTAGACCTGATGTGAGAGGGGGAAAGTCGCAGATTACACTGCAACCTTTCCGATGCATGCTGCGCCAGATATACACCAAAAATAGGCATATATCTGATAATAAATGACCCTCAGAATTTGTATATATTAACTGACATTATTGATAAGAAGAAAATATATTTTTGCCCCAAGTCTAAACAGTTTTAAAAATGTATTTAATTTTTATTCCACATAGTGTCCTTATCCAGCTGAATCAAGACAACAGTTTAATGTTTTATAAAAACTAAAATGTTTTCTTCCTTATCACTGTGACAAACCTACTGTAGTGTCCATTATTTTCTGGTTGAAAAACACTAAGCCTATAGAACAAGTTACAATCCAAAAGAAAAATAAATCTTGCCTTTTCCTTAATTATTTATACCTATAAACAAGCAGTGTACTTTTGACACTCCATTTACTACTGACCTTGAGGTTGCTCTGGTATTCATCTCATTCATCCTTCTCACTTTCATAGGGCTAAGGCATATAAATGTTTCAGGAAGCCTTTACAGGCATTTACAAGATAAAAAGAGAATTAGTACTACGAAATATTTCCAGCAACATAATACTTATTGTAGTGTAAGCAAGCTGTATCATGGATTAGGTTACCTGGCAATTTTCTGAACTGAAATAGGCCCTTAGGGTGTATCACTTTACACTTCAAAATGCTACAGCTAGTAGTCAAAGATTGTTCTCAAATGGACTTTAAATTACATTTAATCAAATAATACGTGATTAAAATTTTCATACCCATTTGAAAGGAACACAGTTCAGCTTCTATATTTGACAATTAACAAAGAATTATACAATTGTCCTATATTATGCTAATTCCAGTATATTGCTTTGGTGCTTATAGATGGTCTACTGAAATAATGTGACATATTTGTCGCTAGAGTCTTTTTGTCAAGATAACAGCTACTGTCTCACACAAACAGGAATAGCGCAGCCCTAAAACTAACCGGACCCACTAGCCCTACCTACTTGCACAGTTACCCTTGGCAGTGACCCCACAACTGGACGACAGTCCCTATACTGCAATACGTGTGAGGGCAACACACAAACAGGGAACAAACAGACTAACACAAAGAGTAGTCGGACAATAAAGTACTAAATACGCCAGAGGCAAATGAGAAAACCAACACATCAAAAAAGTCAGAACCAGGAGATCACTACAATACAAAATCACCAAAATCCAAAAACGTAGTCAGTGACTAGTCCCAATAACAAATCCAGAAATCCAAGCCAAAGGAATCTTCAGTACAATAAGGAAATAGCAGAGCGAGCCAAAGGACGAAAAATTCACCAGCACCTACACATGTTGAGGAAAGAGCAGTTCACGCTGGCATGCCTGCATGCCAGATGGAGCTGCTGGCAGCGTATCCTGAAGCTTTGAACACTTCACATCGTTGGCCTGGGGCTCCTATATCAGAACAGGCCATCCAGCAGCCCTGGTTCCACCAGCAACTGGACACTGCTGTCACATGGAGTTGGCAGCGGCCGGGGGCACCATGACACTTTTATTAGAAGGAAAGCATTATTAAAGGAGACGCCTGATACCTTATTATGGCATTTTGATTTAATAAAAAGAAGTTCCTCCATCAATAAGCTTCTGCAAAGAGCACCTCTATCTGTAAGGCCAAATACCTCCATGTATTAAATGGACTGCTCATTGATTTTGATGCCAACCATGAAATATTTAATTTCCACTTTGGAGGAAAATTAACTTAATTTAACTTTAGAGTTAATCACTGGGGACCTCGAAATGTATTTGGGGTGCACTTAAATAGTAACATAGTTTTGTAAGGCTGAAAAAAGATATCTGTTCTTCCAGTTCAGCATGTTATTCTGCAAGTTGATGCTGAGGAAGGCAAAAAACCCATGAGGTGGAAGCAAATTTTCCTCATGTAAGGGGGAAAAAATTCCTTCCCGACTCCAGTCAAGCAATCAGAAAACTTCCTGGTTAAATGGCCCTTCTCCAGAAATCTAATAACTATAACCTGTGATATTATTATGTTCCAGAAATACATCCAGGCCCCTCTTGAACTCTTTTTGTGAGTTCACCACCATGACCTCCTCAGGCAGAGAGTTCCATAATCTCACTGCTCTTACCACAAAGAATCCTATTCTATGTTTGTGTAGAAAGAAGGTTCTTTCCTCTAAACGCAGAGGATGTCCCTTCATTACGATCACAGTCCTGGGTATAAATAGATCATGGGAGAGATCTCTATACTGCCCCCTGGTATATTTTTGTATATATAGTTATTAGATCTAAGAACCTTCTTACAAAAATATTTTTTTTTCAAGACAGATAATTTTGTTAGGTTTCAGTGGAAAGTTTTAATAATTGTGTCTACAGACGTAACTTAGGGAGAGCCTTATGAAACATGGAAAAATCCTAATTAAACAAAGAAATGAACAAAATGACGAATAGCAATTTCATAGATCGCAAGATGAAATTTGTGTGTTATCTAAGTTAGGATGTTGTTTTTTAACACGGTATTATATATCATGCTCAGCAATAAATATGATGATCAATAACCAAGATTATTCATATTATAGTATTCATAATATTGGTGTCAAAATAGTTTCAGAGAGATGTAGTATAGTGAAATTATCACATTTATCATCAAAATTATGTGGGCCTATCTACTGTGGAAAAAATGGCCTGTTAAGAGGGAATTCTACAGACTTCTCTCCTGTGCCTAGATCTAGAAAGGGAACTCATGCATGATCCAGCTACACTCTGCTTTAATTAAAAGCCGTCAACAGATGGGTAAGAGTGCATGGATCAATTGAAGGCAGCTACTCTTCTAAATGTACTACAATTCAAAAATCAAAGTGAGATCAGCACCTCAAAGATTAGGAAATAAATGTACAGGTACAGGCTATCATATTCCACACATATTTTCTTGCAAGTGTGCATCCTTAAGATCAGAAAAAATGGTTGCATTTTGTTGGAGATGATGCCGAAATACCTCCGCTGACATCAGGCTGTTGGTTCAACTTCAGCTGTTGGCTGAAGTTGAACCACACACATACCTTCTGTTCTGTGCATTCCCTGCATGTATTCTGAACATACTAGGACAGAATTACTAATGTAAGTTTTAGACAATCTGAAGTTAGACTAGATAGTAGCTGATGTTGAATGATAAATCTGGTGCAGCTATAGAAGGGTCCTGCAATGGCTAACCTCCAGCACTCCAGCTGTGGCAAAACCATGACTACCAAGATGTACACTTGGTTGGCTGTTCTCAGAACTCCATAGAAATGAATGGAACATGCTGGGAGTCGTAGTTTCACCACAGCTGGCATGCCGGAGGTTAGCCATCACTGAACTAGTCTATGGTCTAAGTTTACAATGCCTATTAGTTATTATATTTTACAAAATTTATGCCAATATTTTGACACATATTTTGGCACACAATGTCATATCGCAAGTCAAGTCCCTTGCAGGTAGGCCAAAACCCTTTCCAGAAAAATCAAATCTCCTTGTTAGACAAGCAAAATATACTGTCTATAACAATAAATGTGGTGCAAGGCATGTACACCATTTTTTAAGTAAAAATTATGCCATAATTCTGGTGCATTTTGATTTGTACATCTCCTCCAACATTTTAACACTGAGAGCTCTGTGATCCTTTTTCAGATAATTCCCTCATGGTCCACAAATGAAGAAGGCCATGTAATGAAGTGAATTTGGACCCAGTGTGCCACTGAATGGATTTGACTAGATGTTACTTGTGAGGGTATTAACCATACAGAGATTTGTACTCACTGCAGGGGCCATCAGGTCACCTTCAGTAGAAGTAATCTCCGTTCAGAGGCTGCTGGTTTAGATGGGTCAAGAGACACTGGTTCATAGCACCATGGAGGCAGGCAAAAGCATGGTCAGAGGGCAATACAATAACCAGGCAATAGGTCACAGGAGGCAGCAAAGGGTCAATAGGGTGATAAACTGAAGTGGCACAGGTTTTACCACGTTTATACAGATAATAGACAGAGATCAGTAACAGGAGACCAGAATACACAATAAGCACACTGTTGCAGAGCTAGGGAAGCTTTTGCTTTGGCACTTTCCCACAGGGGAAGGTTCCATACCTACTCCAGGGAACACTGTCATAGGCTGGGGATGAGTAAGCCTTTGCATGCGTTGGCTCTTTAAGTGCCAGGAAGAGCATACATGTATTATGGGAGTGTGTACCAACCAGAGCAAAAGGAAGTAGGTGGGGAAGGCCATGTGTGGCCTAGAGTGTCTTGCAGTGGGAGAGGTAAATACTCTGGTGATCGTGCCCATCGGGAGGAGATGCCAGTGGACACAGACCTCTAGAATTATGGATAAGCAGGTGTGGAGATCCATAAAACTTCAATGTTTATGTTTTCTGCTTTATTTTTTATGGTAACACTTTGTATTAACTCTAGATTGTTATGAATAGTGATCAGATGTATTTAAATTATTGATGAAGTAATCCTATGCCAGGAAAATGAATCCATTTCAAAAATACGCCGCATTTCCACCCTGCCACAATATTACCAGCAACCATAATTTCAGCGATCTTCTCTTTAGCTCAGGAGAGAGTGCAGAGAAATGGCAGCTGATATCACTCTGTCATGCTCTACCCCTCAGCTGGGAATTTCAGAACCTATACCAAAAAACCTCAGTGGCATGCCTAAGTTTCTGCAGGGAGACTTTGGAAAGACAGAGAGAGGGAGTACTATAACCTCCATTATTGCTGCTATCCATCCATACATTGCTTTGGGGAAAGAATTGCACTGGGAACTGCTGTTGGGATTGTGCCTTGATACTGTTGGACATAGTACTATTCCTATTCTGCCTTTTAGTTAAAGGGGTTGTGTCACTTCAGCCAATGGCATTTATTATGTAGAGAATGTTAATACAAGGCACTTACTAATGTATTGTGATTGTCCATAGTGCCTTCTTTGCTGGCTTTTTCCATTGCATTATACACTGGTCATTTCAGAGAAGATGCAAGGTGGCTGGGACCTGCGCATGCTTGCTTATGGTCCCAGCGACAAGAGAGCCTGATGCTTTTTCTTTTAGTGTGCCTGGATTGCAGGGTGATTGTAACTGCTGGACACAAGCTGTGTATAATGTGATAGAAAAATCAATCAAGCCATTAAAGGAAAATGGGGAATCACAATATATTAGTAAGTGCCTTGTATTAACTTTCTCTACATGATAAATGCCATTTGCTAAAGTGAGGCAACCTCTTTAAGAGAGGTTTGCTCCAACTGGCCTGGTCACTGACACCTCACCAAAACACATAATACCAAGGACACCCTGACAACCACCAGGCAGGAGCCCAAATGCCAGAGTGTGTCACAAGGGAAGAAAGGGTACGCCCACTGTACCCTTCTAGGGAGCATTTGTGTATGTGAGAGGCATAGCTATAGAGGAAACGGTTGTTTTGGGACCCAAACTCAGAAGAGGCTCACCCAGGAGGAGGACTAAAACATTATTTTTTTTTGTCAGAGCTCCCTCAACATTATTTTAAAATTAAATTATATACAGTGACAGTATATACAGTGACATGACAGAGTATATACATTTAGGAAGCGGATGGAGCAGCTGCCAGGCTTCATCTGAGAGAGTGATCTTGACTAGCCACAAAAGTGGGAGTTGCACAGGAGTCGGGGGTAGCAAAGAAGCCACTGTTGTGAGGATTTCCACTGTGTTCTATGTGTATAACTATTATTGCCAGAGCCCTTACCACTCCCATCCTCCGCTCACTCCTCCTAGGCTTGCTGCACATGGTCAATTTGAAGAACAGTATGTAGTTGATTACTCAAAGCATAAGCAATACACACAGAATATATCGTTCGAAATACTAAAGTATTACATTTTGCTTCAACCTATTTTTTATGGCGCCTTAAAAAGCCACATGTAAAACATTCAATAAGTGAAATAAAAAGCCTTCCATGTTGCAATAATACTAGCTACTTGTAAGGTGTATGTGTTCTGGAGTCTTTTATCTGTTTCTTGGCAATTTGATGACAATACAAACAAGCTGTTGTCTAGCAAGGCCTTCAGTGGTGTAAGGCACATTTTGGCATGCTTTGGATGCCTTGGAATTCAACAGATAGGAATAGTGTGTAGTTTGAGAATAGATGAAAGCCAAGGGCTGACAGAATGGCCTTGTCTATTTTTCACAAAACAATCTGGGCTGAAAAGGGCTCTCTTTCAATGCATTCCCTATGCAAATAATATGCAAAACAATTTGTTTGCTGTTGTATCATTATGTGAATGACAATAAAAACAAGGTATCAAAAATTAAAACATAAAGTATATTAAGATGTCACAGCCAGAAAAGTAAAAAAAAAAATTAGCTTTATTATTGTATATTTATACTATGTTTAATATGTCTGAATTATGAACGTCACCTAGTGTTAGAACTGTGATGGTGCTGCATGTTTATTTTAATAAACATGGTTGCTAAACCTCAAAAGGAAAATAGGTAAATGGGAATGATTTCATGAAATATTCAGAATTTAAATGAGTATAAAAGTATCCTTAAAAGAGGAATTATTTGTTTAAAGGGGCATTCCCATCTTAGACAATGGGGGCATATCGCTAGGATATGCCCCCATTGTCTGATAGGTGCGGGTCCCACCGCTGGGACCCGCACCTATATCAAGAATGGAGCGAGGTCCGGCCACCACCACGGGGAAATCCGGGGTCCAGCCACCACCAGGCGCAGCTCCACGCTGCTTCCACCGGCCACCGCTTCCGTTCATTTCTATGTAGCTGCCGGAAATAGCGGAGCCAGCGGCCCCATAGAAATGACTGGAGAGCGGCTACGCATGCACAGTGCTCCCTCATTCACACTTGGGGCTCCGTTCTCGATATATAGGTGGGACCCGCATCTATAAGACAATGGGGGCATATCCTAATGATATGCCCCCATTGTCTAAGATGGGAATAACCCTTTAATAAGTTATAATAATTTGTGAAAAAATATTTGTAAACCTTAAATACCTTCTGTTCTCACTGGAGTCATAGCAGCTTTTTCGGTGAACCCCAACTAAACTTGATGGATCCTGCTGACTCCCAATGAAGTCTGTTCCAGAACCAAAAGAATTAATGAAGAAAATGCCAATGTGAATGGAGCTGTAATCATTTATACTCAGCAGATAAACTATCCTTTCCCTATCCCTGTGTTGTCTGTTAATCCAGTTCATTCATTAGAAAATAGGACCAAGTACTATTTGACCTTAAAGGGGTTATGCCATGATTGCTGGCAAACATAAAAATCAGACATCATATAATATGTGACAATTTCTTTTTAACAAAGCTAGAACCAGCTCTGTATCTCATATGGATCCCGAGATCTCCCCATTTATTGCTCCAATTGATTTATTTCAGGTAGGCGCTCAGGGGTTATGTGATTTCTACTGTAGCTCTTTCCCTGTTAGTGCCACAGTTTCTAAAAGAAGATACAGCTGATTGCAGTTGAACATTTAAACTGAGCGCATGTGATCACCTCAGTGAGGTGGACAGAGAAATAAGAAAAAGAACAAACAGCAGGTGGAGCTATACTCATTCATTTTATTGAATAGCTCAGTGGCTGTAGTTTTTAACTACGTACATGCAATTACAAAAGTATTTAAATCCAGGTGCTGGTTTAAAAAATGTAGAATATTTTTTGTGGCACAACCCCTTTAAATATACATCACTTGTGACTTCCCATATCTGCCAAAGAGTACTGAAATGCTAATACTCACCCTTATAATACCCAAGCTTCATCACTGTAATAGATTTTTTTTGGTTGTTGACCTACTGACAAACAACTCTCCTAATTTGAACTTCGCTTTCATGGATCAACTACCACTCCTACCATTCCACTAATGCATCTCCCCTCTGTGTGTCCCTACACATTCAACACATAAAGAATGCAAAGCAGAGGCCTAGTTTGGAGAGTCACAAACATGTCAAATTTGATGGGGGAAATAGTGATTAATTACTTGAACACTATTGTTTTGGGGTTTTTTTTTACTCTTCAAAATGACATACGTACACTTCAGTACAATGTAATATACCCCTTTGTAAGTTAATGAAATCTGTTGGGCATCAGTGATGTTTACTGTGCTTCGGATCCAGCACTGCATTGTTATTTCTGTCTATAATTAAACAACAATGCAGATGAGAACAGAACTTTACTTTAACCTTCAAATCCCTATCCACTTTAGCTCCATCCTATATTTTGTTACTTCACAGCAGCTGTTCCATGTGCAACTTCTGTTTGGCTGATGACAACTTTCTGTCTGTCACTCAATACCAAGTCCTTATGCTCATGTATACTTGTGCCTCCCCTTCTTCTTAAACTGCCTCTCTCATTCAATACATACAGTAAGTGCATTTCATAATGCATTAGATTTTAGTAACATCTGGTAACATAATATAACAGCTAAAAACCACCAAATATACTGCACAAATGCCAATAAAAAATATATACGTGAGGCACTGTAATGACCAAGTATTCTTTTAGGCTATTTACATTTTATACACAAAGATGAAGGGGGGCTGAGCTTTCTTGTGTTCAACAATTGAATTTCCCATTAGTCAAAACTTCTTGTGTGGCCATAATGTGTTTTCAATGGTTTTACGTAGGGCTACAGGTAAGGGTTTGTGAACTTGTAATAACTATTTTATGAGGTATCACTAGCTGTCTTAAAATCAGAAAAATTCAAATATTGAAAATTGTGAGCAGGGGAGCCAGGAGTCAGATACCCACCAATCTGATATTGATGATCTATCCTGAAGATAGGTTATTAATAGTAAAAAGTGGACAACCCCTTTAAGTTTATCTATAGCACTTTAAAAAACACAGAAAAATGCCAGTACAAAATGGAACGTAATAAAAATGACAATAAAACTGCATGGAAAAAAAAACAACTTAATAAAGTGTTACAATTAAAAACCACTGATATTTTTTATGTCAAGCACTTTTTTATGTACCATATTTTTTGCTCTGTATGATGCTCTTTTTGGGGGAAAATGGTACATATTATAAAGTGAATACTAATTTTATTATGGAAGCAGTCATTAGTACACAGGAGATCCGGGGAGCAGTGAGTGTAGTCCTACTAGCACTAGTATTAGTCACCACTCCCTGGACTTTTGTCAGAGTGCTGCACTGTGTCCAGAAGTTGCACAGCATCATAACATAGTGTGCATAAGCGCACACTATGACTGAACATTGTGTGACATCAGGTCACAATGCAACTCTGCAGGAAAAGCAAGCTGGATCTCCAGAGTGACGGCGCCATCCTGAGCAGTAGAAGTAAGTTGTTTTATTTATTTTTATCTAATCTGAGGTCTAATGAAGATTAGAGTCTAATCTGGAGTCTGATGAATATTGGTGGTCTGAACTAAGGTCTGATGAAGATTGGTGGTCTGATGAAGATTGGGCATCTGATTTGGGGGCCTAATGAAGATTGGGGGTCTAATTTGAGGTCTGATGAAAATTGGGGGTCTGATCTGAGGTCTGATGAATATTGGTGGTCTGAACTGAGGTCTGATGAACATCAGTGGTCTGATGAAGATTAAACATCTGTTTTGGGGGCCTAATAGTGGGGGTCTAATCTAAAGAAATATCTTTTTTTTTCTTATTTTTCTCCTCTAAAACCTAGGTCCGTCTTATGGTCAGGTGCATCTAATAAAGTGAAAATAGGTTACTTTAAAACACTAGAAAAAAGCACTGTATGAAGGAAATGAAAAGAAGCAGAAACATGACCATTGACAATTATATTAACACTCTAATTTCCAACATATTCTGAAAGGTAGCGCACAAATGTAATACTATAAACAATGTAAGAATCTGATGGCTATTTATGTCTCACTGCCTTGTAAATACACATGATCGGATGGCCATAGTACAGTTATGTGCAAAGAGTCTAAGGGTTTATATGGACAATGCAGTCATATAATGATTTTTTTTGCATTTTGGAAACTCAACACAACAAAAATTGTTGCAAAAACGGCAGTTTGACTGCATACACTCTAAGGCTAGTGATTTTTAAGAACCTTCATTACAACCTTCCACAGTTCTTTAGAACGGGAATTAGAGCACCTAAAAAGCGTTATATGACTACAACACGTGGATACATTGGACCACATTGTGGCTTATCTGTGTAGGAGCTATGTATTTAAAGTGAAGGGCAGGATCTTTAGTGCTAAATATAAAACTCCATTCACCGTATGTCTACTTTATGTTGGCATTATTTTGTAAATGTCAAATTATTTTTTTAGGATACTAGACTTTTTCTAAACTTACTTTTTAAAGGATCAATTCAGTTAGGGAGTCATTTTATGGGGCTCACAGTTAGGTCCAGAAATATTTGGACAGTGACACACTTTTTGTCATTTAAGTCGTTTACCAAAAATATATTTAAGATACAGTTATATAATCAACATGGGCTTAAACTGCAGACTATCAGCTTTAATTTGAGGGTATTCACATCCTAATTGGGAGAAGGGTTTTGGAATTACAGCTGCCTCTTTTTCAAGGGACCAAAGGTAATTGGACAATTATCTCAAAAGCTATTTAATGGGCTAAATGGGCTATTACTAGGATATGAGCGAGCACTAAAATGCTCGGGTGCTCGTTATTCGAGTCAAATTTTTCCCGATGCTCGGGTGTTCGATTCGAATAACGAACCCCAGTGAAGTCAATGGGAGACTCGAGCATTTTTTGCAGGGGACCAAGGCTCTGCCTAGGGAAGGCTGGGTGAAAACCTGGAAACCTCAGAAAATGATGGAAACACCACAGAAATGGACAGTAAACAGCAGGGGCAGCATGCATGGATGCCTCTGAGGCTGCCTAATCCCACCATTACCCTAAATTATTGGGCAACAGCCTGGTGGTGACCCTCAAGGCAATTGTGCTCACCCAGACCATGCAAATTTATCGTGGCCCTGTATGGCTGTGACTACAGAGTAACTGAGTTACACTGCAGGAGCAGGTGAAGCACATAAAAATTTATCGTGGCCCTGTATGGCTGTGACTACAGAGTGACCGAGTTACACTGCGGAAGCAGGCGAAGCACATTAAAATTTATCGTGGCCCTGTATGGCTGTGACTACAGAGTGACCGAGTTACAGTGCAGGAGCAGGCGAAGAACATAAAAATTTATCGTGGCCCTGTATGTCTGTGAGTACAGAATGACAGAGTTACACTGCGGGAGCAGGCGAAGCACATAAAAATTTAGCGTGAACCTGTATGGCTGTGACAACAGAGTGACCGAGTTACACGGCGGGAGCAGGCGAAGCACATAAAAATTTAGCGTGACCCTGTATGGCTGTGACAACAGAGTGACCGAGTTACACTGCAGGAGCAGGCGAAGCACATTAAAATTTAGTGTAGCCCTGTATGGCTGTGACTACAGAGTGACCGAGTTACACTGCGGGAGCAGGCAAAGCACATTAAAATTTATCGTGGCCCTGTATGTCTGTGACTACAGAGTGACCGAGTTACACTGCGGGAGCAGGCGAAGCACATTAAAATTTATCGTGGCCCTGTACGGCTGTGACTACAGAGTGACCGAGTTACACTGCGGGAGCAGGCGAAGCACATTAAAATTTATCGTGGCCGTGTACGGCTGTGACTACAGAGTGACCAAGTTACACTGCAGGAGCAGGCGAAGCACATAAAAATTTATCATGGACCTGTATGGCTGTGACTACAGAGTGACCGAGTTACACTGCAGGAGAAGGCGAAGCACATTAAAAATTAATCGTGGCCCTGTATGGCTGTGACTACAGAGTGACCGAGTTACACTGCGGGAGCAGGCGAAGCACATTAAAATTTATCGTGGCCCTGTATGGCTGTGACTACAGAGTGACCGAGTTACAGTGCAGGAGCAGGCGAAGCACATAAAAATTTATCGATGCTCTGTATGGCGGCGGTGACAACAGAGTGATCGAGTTAGACTGAGGTAGCAGGTGAACCACCCAAAAATTTAGCCTGACACAGCATGGCGGTGACACCACCAATGCCTTTGTTAGACTGAGATTGCAGTCAAATGGCTTTAAGGGGAGCCTTCCAAAAAAAATTTTTTTGGAGTGTCTGAAATCGACCCTCCGAAAAAAAAAAAATTTTAGTGTCTGTGGTTGACGATCCTGAAAAATTTTTTAGAGTGTCTGTAGTTGACGCTCCTGAAAAATTGTTTTAGAGTGTCTGTAGTTGACGCCCCGGAAAAATTGTTTGGAGAGAGGGCCTGTAGGTGGCCCTCCGGAAACATTGTCTTAAAAGAGTGCCAGTTGGCCCTCTAAAAAAATCCCTTTTGGGTCAGCGTTTGGCAATGAAGACAAGGAGGGGGAGTAGAGGAGAGGAATCGGATACATAAGGAATCTTATTCTTTAGCTTCTTTCCCCCAGAGGAGATTTGAATTCCGGTGAAATCCAGGCTTTGTTCGTTTTAATAAGCGTCAGCCTGTCAGCGCTGTCAGTTGACAGGCGTGTATGCTTATCGGTGATGATGCCACCAGCTGCACTGAATACCCGCTCTGACAACACGCTAGCGGCAGGGCAGGCCAGCACCTCCAAGGCGTACAGCGCCAGTTCAGGCCACGTGTCCAGCTTTGAAACCCAGTAGTTGTATGGAGCAGAGTGATCACGCAGGACGTTGGTATGGTCAGCTAGGTACTCCCTCACCATCTTTCTGTACAGCTACCCCCTACTCTGCCTAGACTGGGGACAGGTGACAGTGTCTTGCTAGGGTGACATAAAACTGGCAAAGGCCTTGGAGAGCGTTCCCCTGCCAGTGCTGGACAAGCTGCCTGCTCGCCTCCTCTCCCCCGCTACTTGGCCCACAGAACCACGCCCCCTGCCACTAGCGGCGTCAGATGGGAAGGATTGTTTCAGCTTGTGCACTAGGGCCTGTTGATATCTATTCACTCTCATACTCCTTTCCTCTACAGGGATGAGAGTGGAAAGGTTCTGCTTGTACCGTTAGTCCAAGAGAGTGAACACCCAGTAATCGGTGTTTGAAAAAATGCTTCTAACGCGAGGGTCACGGGATAAGCAGCCTAACATGAAGTCTGCCATGTGCTCCAGAGTCCCAACACGCAAGAATTCCCTCTCCTCACTGGCCTGACTCTCCATTTCCTACTCCTCTTCCTCTTCAGCCCATACACGCTCAAGAGTTAAGAAGGACTGAGCATTGGTACCCTCTTCTGTCTCGCCAACATTCTCCTCCTCTTCCTCCTCATCCTCATCCCCCTCCTCCAATACGCGCTGAGAAACAGACCGGAGGGTGCTCTGGCTATCAAGCGACTTATCTTCTTCCCCCATCTCCTGTGACAAGCGCAAAGCTTCTGACTTCATGCTGAGCAGTGAGTTTTTCAACAGGCAAAGCAGCGGGATGGTGAGGCTGATAATGGCGGCATCGCCGCTGACCATCTGTGTTGACTCCTCAAAGTTGCTCAACACCTGACAGATATCAGACATCCACGTCCACTCCTCATTGTAGACTTGAGGAAGCTGACTAACCTGACTACCAGTTCTGGTAGAAGTTGACATCTGGCAGTCTACAATCGCTCTGCGCTGCTGGTAAACTCTGGATAACATGTTTAATGTCTAATTCCATCTCGTGGGCAAGTCGCACCACAGTCGGTGAGCTGGCAGTTGTAGGCGCCGCTGCGCTGCCCTGAGAGTGGCAGCATCTGTGGTTGACTTGCGGAAATGCGCACAGATGCGGCGCACCTTGGTGAGCAAATCAGACAGATTGGGGTATGTCTTGAGGAACCGCTGAACTATGAGATTGAACACGTGGGCCAGGCATGGCACATGTGTCAGTCTGCCAAGTTGCAGAGCCGCCACCAGGTTATGCCCGTTGTCACACACAACCATGCCTGGCTTGAGGTTCAGCGGTGCCAGCCACAGATCGGTCTGCGCCGTGATGCCGTGTAAAAGCTCTTGGGTGGTGTGCCTTTTGTCACCTAAGCTCAGCAGTTTGAGCACCACCTGCTGGTGCTTACCCACGGCACTGCTGCTGCGCCTAGAGCTACCGGCTGAAGGCGCCGTGCCCACGGATGGTAATTCGGAGGAGGAGGAGGGGTTGGAGGAAGAGGCATAGTACATCTGAGAAACCGTGACTGAGGTAGGCCCCGCAATCCTCGGTGTGGGCAGTACTTGAGCGGCCCCAGGGTCAGACTCGGTCCCAGCCTCCACCAAGTTAACCCAATGTGCCGTCAGTGAGATATAGTGTCCCTGCCCGGCAGCACTTGTCCACGTGTCCGTGGTTAGGTGGACCTTATCACTAACCGCGTTGGGCACGGATGATGTTCTCTGACACGTGATGTTTAGGGCTGGGACGGCACATCAGGAAAAATAGTGGCGGCTGGGGACCAAGTACCGAGGGACAGCCACCGCCATCAGTTTGCGAAAAGCCTCAGTCTCTACCAGTCTATATGGCAGCATCTCCAGGCTCAACAATTTGGAGATGTGGACGTTTAGGGCTTGTGCATGTGGATGGCTGGAATTGTATTTGCGCTTGCGCTCAAATGTCTGCTGCAAAGACAGCTGAACGCTGGGCTGGGACACATTGATGGAGGTTGTGGAGGATCGTGGAGGTGAAGGGGTGGTTGTAGGGCGGGAGGCGCTCGTGCCGGGGTCTTGGGCACGGGGTTGACTCGCCGAGCTAGCATGTGACACAGGGGAAGGGGCAGTGGTGTGACCCGCAGGAGGTGAACGGCCTTGGTTCCACTGAGTCGGGTGTTTAGCACTCATATGCCTGCGCATGCTTGTAGTGGTTAGGCTGGTAGTGGTGGCTCCCCTGCTGATCCTGGTGTGGCACAGGTTGCACACCACAGTCCGTCGGTCATCCTCACTTTCTTTAAAAAACCTCCAGACTTGCTAACATCTAGGCCTCGGCATGGGAGCTTGACTCTGTGAAACAGTTGCTGATCTACCTGCTCTGGCTGCACTTGCCTCCCCCTCAGAAGCACTGTCTTGAGTTGGATTACCAACCCTGCTCGGGTCAGTCACCTCATCATCCACCAGCTCTTCCTCCGATTCCTCACTCTGCTCCCCCCACGGACTTACTGCCCTGACAACAACGTCACTGTCTGACAACCGAGTCTCATCATCAGCATCATCATCATCCGACACCCCTTCACGCACTACTTGCACTAAGTCCACACTCTCATCACCCACAGACTGTGAAAGTTCTAAATTTTGGGCATCGGGACAGAGCAACTGCTCAGGTTGCTGTTGAGCAGTGGTTTGCGTCTCTGGGTAGGGTCCTGAAAAGAGTTCCTGTGAGTATGCCTGATCTGAATCCATACTTTCCGTGGGGGAAGGAAGGCTGGGGGGAAGGAGGTTGAACTGGAGGAGACGGTAGTCTACTCCCTTGGCTAGCGTGGGTGGACTGCATGGAAGACTGGGTGGTGGATAAATTACTGGACGCATTGTCTGCTATCCACGTCATCACCTGTTCGCACTGTTGTGGTTTCAATAGTAGTGTACCACATCAACCAGTAAGTTGCGAGATGAAGCTAGGGAGAGAAACTCTGCGGCGTTCCACTGCTCCCTCATCAACATGTACTGTGTCAACCTGCCCAGAACCAAGGCCTCTGCCCCCTACACTACTTGAACGCCCATGTCCACGCCCTCGTCCTCGACCCTTAGCCTTTGGGTTCAACATTTTGTATGTTCACTGCACTGTATGATATATAACTGAGAGAAAAAACGTAGTCTTTAGACGGCGGCTATTGTACCGCAAACCACTCAATTTTTCACTGCAAAGTATGATATATAACTGAGAGGAAAAACGTATATTTTCTACACTCCTAGTAGTGTGCAGCACACAACAGAATTTTGCACTGCACTGTAGCATATATGATTGAGAGAAAAATGGAAATTTTCTACACTCTGGCAAGTGTTGCAGCACACGACAGAATTTTTTACTGCACTGTATAATATATAATAGAGATGAGCGAGCACTAAAATGCTCAGGTGCTCGTTATTCGAGTCGAACTTTTCCCGATGCTCGGGTGCTCGTTTCGAGTAACGAACCCCATTGAAGTCAATGGGAGACTCGAGCATTTTTTGCAGGGGACCAAGGCTCTGCCTAGGGAAGGCTGGGTGAAAACCTGGAAACCTCAGAAAATGATGGAAACACCACGGAAATGGACAGGAAACAGCAGGGGCAGCATGCATGGATGCCTCTGAGGCTGATTAATCCCACCATTACCCCAAATTCTCAGGCAACAGCCTGGTGGTTACCCTCATGGCAATTGTACTCACCCAGACCAAGAAAGGCGATGCAAATACCCATCACATGTTAGGGAAGCACCCAACTAGGTGCAACAAAGGTCCATCACCGCCTGCAGGTGACACCACTGCTCATGCTGGCACTGCAGCTGACATCAAGTTTAGTATCTGTTCTTATCAGTTGCTGTGCCTGCTGGTGGTATTGTGGTGAGCATAGCTACTTCCCAAGCAGTTGACCCGGGTTCGATTCCCGTCTATCACAGGAGGCAATTAAAAGAATATCTAAAAAAAAATCAGTACAATATCTACTACGTCCTCTACCTGGGTAAATTGTTTGGAGAGAGGGCCTGTAGGTGGGGGGAAAGGAGGTTTCGCTGGAAGAGCCAGAGGAGTGCCCCCTGGGCTAGTGTGTGTGGTGACAACAGCCGGAAAGGATTTTGAAAAACTGTCGCATCAACCGGTATGGTATCGATTCTTCGCAGTTTAATACCGTATACGTCCCCTATTTTTGGGACCTTATAT
>ONZH01024327.1:0-66929 GCA_900303285.1 Rhinella marina
TTAGCTAGTTTATATTCTAATCATGGCGTACAGTACATGGGCAGTATTATAGTAGTTATATTCTTACACATAGAGCAGTATTATAGTAGTTATATTCTTGTACATAGGAGCAGTATTATAGTAGTTATATTCTTGTACATAGGAGCAGTATATATAGTAGTTATATTCTGTACATAGGCAGTATTATAGTAGTTAATTCTTGTACATAAGGAGTAGTATTATAGTAGTATATCTTGTACATAGAGCAGTATTATAGTAGTTATATTCTTGTACATAGGAGCAGTATTATAGTGTATATTCTTGTACATAGGAGCAGTATTATAGTAGTTATATTCTTGTACATAGGAGCAGTATTATAGTAGTTATATTCTTGTACATAGGAGCAGTATTATAGTAGTTATATTCTTGTACATAGGAGCAGTATTATAGTAGTTATATTCTTTGTACATAGGAGCAGTATTATAGTAGTTATATTCTTGTACATAGGAGCAGTATTATAGTAGTTATATTCTTGTACATAGGAGGCAGTATTATAGTAGTTATATTCTTGTACATAGAGCAGTATGTATATAGTAGTTATATTCTTGTACATAGGGAGCAGTATTATAGTATAGTATAGGAGCAGTATAAGTAGTTATATTCTTGTACATAGAGCAGTATTATAGTATTATATTCTTACATAGGAGCAGTATTATAGTAGTTATATTCTTGTACATAGGAGCAGTATTATAGTAGTTATATTGTACATAGGAGCAGTATTATAGTAGTTATATTCTTGTACATAGGAGCAGTATTATAGTAGTTATATTCTTGTACATAGGAGCAGTATTATAGTAGTTATATTCTTGTACATAGAGCAGTATTATAGTAGTTATATTCTTGTACATAGGAGCAGTATTATAGTAGTATATTCTTGTACATAGGAGCAGTATTATAGTAGTTATATTCTTGTACATAGGAGCAGTATTATAGTAGTTATTTCTTGTACATAGGTAGCAGTTTATTATAGTAGTTATATTCTTGTACATAGAGCAGTATATAGTAGTTATATTCTGTACTAGGAGCAGTATTATAGTAGTTATATATTATATTCTTGTACATAGGAGCCAGTATTATAGTAGTTATATTCTTGTACATAGGAGCAGTATTATAGTAGTTATATTATTGTACATAGGAGCAGTATTATAGTAGTTATATTCTTGTACATAGGAGCAGTATTTATAGTAGTATATTTCTTGTACATAGGAGCAGTATTATAGTAGTTATATTCTTGTACATAGAGCAGTATTATAGTAGTTATATTCTATGTACATAGGAGCAGTATTATAGTTAGTTATATTCTTGTACATAGGCAGTATTATAGTAGTTATATTCTTGTACATAGGAGCAGTATTATAGTAGTTATATTTCTTGTACATAGGAGCAGTATTATAGTAGTTATATTCTTGTACATAGGAGCAGTATTATGTAGTTATATTCTT
This sequence comes from Rhinella marina, assembly GCA_900303285.1. Classification (NCBI taxonomy): domain Eukaryota; kingdom Metazoa; phylum Chordata; class Amphibia; order Anura; family Bufonidae; genus Rhinella; species Rhinella marina. The sequence continues at coordinate 1,482 of ONZH01024327.1, forward strand.
GTTACATAGGAGCAGTATTATAGTAGTTTATATCTTGTACATAGAGCAGTATTATAGTAGTTATATTCTTGTACATAGGAGCAGTATTATAGTAGTTATATTCTTGTACATAGGAGCAGTATTATAGTAGTTATATTCTTGTACATAAGCAGCAGTATTATAGTAGTATATTCTTGTACATAGGAGCAGTATTATAGTAGTTATATTCTTGTACATAGGAGCAGTATTATAGTAGTTATATTCTTACATAGGAGCAGTATTATAGTAGTTAATTCTATGTACATAGGAGGCAGTATTATAGTAGTTATATTTCTTGTACATAGGAGCAGTATTATAGTAAGTTAATATTGTATCATGTACATAGGAGCAGTATTATTATAGTTATATTCTTGTACATAGGCAGGCAGTATTATAGTAGTTATATTCTTGTACATAGAGAGCATATTATAGTAGTTATTATTCTGTACATAGGAGAGTATTATAGTAGTTATATTCTTGTACATAGGAGCAGTATTATATAGTAGTTATATTCTTGTAATAGGAGCAGTATTATAGTAGTTATATTCTTACATAGAGCAGTATTATAGTAGTTATATTCTTGTACATCGGGGCAGTATGATTGTAGTTTAAACAGATTTTGTACTATAACAGCTATGTAGATACATTTCTATCAGTACACTATGTAGTTGAAATGGATGCCTCTCTGGTGATGGTTTAGCATAGGAAATGAGATTGCATTATATGAGCTGCAAAACATTTCCCATCTCTTTTCTCAGTGATATGTAGCTGTATTACTGCAGTATGACCGCCTTATGAATTCTGTCTGTCATATGAACATAACTAAAACTCTTCAGCCGAACATCCACTTAGAAAAATTTCAAATTTGAAAAAAATACACGTCAGTAATAAATTCCTCATCTCCTTTTCTTATCCAGTGTATTATCTGTCAGCGCACTATGTGACGCCCCGTCCTCTCATGCCCACGCCTGCTTGTTATTTGTCTATACAGATCTCTTCTCAATCAAAACTCATGTCCAATCTTGCAAACATTTCCCTGTCGACTGTTGCACTTCATTTTTAGCACATTCTGAACTTTTTCCAGGCGTACATGGATACACACTTGTCACAGCGAGGGATGGAGGTAGGCACTTTGTGACATACATTCAGACAATATGTACATTTTATACAGTAGTGATCACTAAATTTTTGCTTTCTAGATATAGAAAGCTGCCTCTGGGCATGAGGAGCAGCATTTTGCAACAGCTGCAGAAGATCATGTACATTCTGTCAAGGGCATGTAGATGACGGAGAATGCCGAGCTGCACACCTTACAGTTGCTCATTAAATGATTGAATGTTTAGTGGGTGAGTGGGGCTTATATTAGGAAAAGGGGACCCATTTCTAGGTGCACAGAGGTAAGTAAGATGATCTGAGCAGTATGCAGAAGAAGCAGTTACTCAGAACCCAGTGCCTGATGGGGACAAGAGACACAGTTGGGGACCCATTTGCAATTTTGCATGGCCCAGGGTTGCCAACCGTCCGTAGATCACGACAGTTCGTAAAAACAGGTGTTTTTTTCTGCCGTCCGTAGCATCGCAGAGAAAGCCTGGCTGAATCTACTTCAGTATTCACGCGCATTGCCATGAATACTGTGGAGCAAAGGCCGCAGCAGCCCCTGAAGCCATTTATCCTGCCCCGGCACCTCTTTCATTGTGGATCATGGTTCTCGCCGGCGCTGCACTAGCCTGACTCGTACAGCGTCAGACGTAGTGCGCCACTCGCTTACGCTGCACGCATAGTGACAGTGCTGCGCAGGCAGAGAAGACAAGATCTGAGGCTGATGGGGCAAGTGGCGCTGATCTGAGGTCTGATGAGCTATCACGTGTGACTGGGTCTGATGAGGTGGAGCTGATCTGAGGTCTGATGGGGCACAATGATCTGAGCTGGGTGGTCTGAGGTCTGATGGGGCACATGGCTGATTGTCTGATGGGCACATGGCTGATCTGAGGTCTGATGGGCACATGGGTGATCTGAGTCTGATGGGGCACAATGGGCTGATCTGAGGTCTAGGGGACATGCGTTGATCTAAAGGTCTGTGGGGGCACGTCGCTGATCTGAGGTCTGAGGGTCACAATAGGCTGATCTGAGTCTGATAGGGCAGAATGGGCTTGATCTGAGGTCTGATTGGGCACATGGGCACAGTCTGGCCTTGGTCTGAGGTCTGATGGGGCACAGTGGCGATCTGAGGTTCTGATGGGTCACAATGGCTGATCTGAGGTCTGATGGGCACAAGCTGATCTGAGGTCTGATGGGGCACAATGGCTTATCTGAGTCTGATGGGCACAATGGGCTGATCTGAGGTCTGATGGGCACAGTGGCTGATCGAGTCTGATAGCACAAAGGGCTGATTTAGAGGACCATACACGGGTCCTTATTATTCTGGAGCACTCTGGAGCATTATGGGGAAATGATTTCTATTATGGGAATTTTACACTCAGGGTCTATGGGTTTACTATTATAGTACATATGGAGGCACCACTGCTAAAAAGGCTACTTAGGAGCATTATACTATGCACATCACTAATGAGCACTCGGGAGAGAAATATTATATCAGTGATTTGAGAGCAATGTACTATATGGTCCTACCTATATGCATGTTATATCTACAGGATAGATTTGGGGAAATTGGGGATACATGGCACAGTATGTTGGGCAGCAGCAGGATAACAGTAAAAGTGGGTAATCTAGTGAAAGAACTCGTCAGCAGTGTGGGCCAAATAGAGAAGATGAGAAAAAGAGAACATCTACATCAGGAGACGTCACTGGATGTAGAGCATGTGTGCTGTATCATGTGTAGTTGGTATGGTAATGTATGTCCATCCAAATATACTTTGTTCACCTGCCGTATATGATGTACTGCTGCAGCCAATCATGATCTAATGCTGAGAACTGGCTGCAGTGGTCACATGCCATACACCTGCACATCACAGCACTATGGACAGTGTGCACACTTGCCCATTACATGCCTGTCAGGTTTGTTTACATGGCAGCAGCAATGAGCCAAAACTCCAGCGTGTACAGGCACACTGCACCATATAAAACTTTGCACTCAATGCAGGGATAACAGCTTAAATTGTTGTTTCTTTTCCATATGCCATATTTTTTTTTAACTACTAAACAATCCTTATTCTGGGGCATGAAGGGGCTGTCCTCTAAAAGGGTGTGTTATTATGTCGTAAAAATTTGGGCCATCCGTAAATTTTGGTTCAGTTGTCAGAAAATGAAAGAAGTTGCAAACCTGATGGCCCTAAAGCTTAGTTATGTCTATGCAGTGAATGCTGACAGTAAGGTGACACTATAGGGAGTGGAAGGCTCTCTTTGTTGGGTGCACATGTGAAACTTATTTATAGGCTGCACATAGCAAAGATTATTTATGGTTGCATTCGCAGGAGGATTTAAATTATAGAGTGCTGACAGGGAGGAGTTATATTTGTAGAGGCTTGCAGTAGCGGAGTCATTTTGAGTATGACAGTGACAGATTTATTTGACAGTACTCGCAGTAGCGAGTCATTTTAGATCTGAAAGGTCAGGTATATTTTACAGTACTCGCGTATGGAGTCATGAGTCTCGATGCGCACAATGGAGGATCTCATTTTTAGAGTCTGACAGTGGGAGGAATTATATTTGTACAGCACTTGCATAGGCGAGTCATATTTCTTGAGTGCTCAAATGTGAGATTTCATTTATAAGTGCTGAAAGTGGGAGGAGTTATATTTGACAGTACTCACGTAGCAGAGTCATTTAGGTGCTGAAAATGGGAGAGTTATATGTGTATACTACTCGCAGTAGCGAGTATATTTATCGAGTCCACAATGGGAGGATCTCATTTATAGACTCTGACATGGAGAGTTATATTTTACAGTGCTTGCAGTATGTGACGTCAGTGCTAGAGTGGGACAGTGGAGAGTTATATCTGGAGATGCTTCGATAGCGAGTCATTTAGAGTGTGAAGTGGGAGGAGTTATATCTGTAGATGCTTGCAGTAGCGGAGTCTTTTTTAGAAGCTGACAGTGGAGGAGTCATAGTAATAATGTCGCAGTTGAGCGGCATGTATAGGTTCTACAGCACTAGGAAATGCTAATTTACATAGCATGTTTGTCCACTGAGCAATAGTGAAAGTTTAGTTTTATGAATTATGAATCACTAAGGAGAGTCATATCTCATGTCGTCTCTGTTCTTCTGACTGGAGAAGAACAGAAAAAAACAGGATCCTATAAAAAATTAAAAATGGATACTGTTACACATTGGCATCCACTTGAGCGATTTCCTGTGAGATCAGTTGTTTTTGAAGGACAAAAAGTGCTGCATGCGACTTTTTTTTCTGTCTAAAAACAGATTCTGTGACAGAATGCTCAGATGCCAAATGTGCAACAGTATCCAATTTTTTGTACAGGATCCTGTTTTAGTTTTTTTCTTCTGTTCTCTGATGGATCAGAAGAATGAAAATGAAACAGAGATGTGAACTCTCCCTAAAATAGTTACCAATATTGCATGCACACATGTACCCCCACTGTCATTCTGCAGCCTGTTAGTAGAGATAAAGGAATATGACTAGTGTGAGAGAGCATGCTCGCGTCGAACTCGCTGTTCGGCCGAGCATACCTACGCACGGGTCCGCTCGTGTTTCGGCCGAACACCGGGTGACTCGAGCGCAGTGCTCAAGTTCTTCCCCACACTGTAATGTTGATTTGTATGCTAATGCGTACGAATTTATATGCTAATGCGTACAAATTCAGTTAATTAGCATACTTTTACGGGTGAAAGGAGTAAAAGAGAGAAGTCGCGATTCTGACCTTTTCTATTAAACCAGACACCCTCCCCTCTTCCGAGCGGTGCCTGATTTATTCCCATTGACTAAATTATGCTCGGGTGCTCGGCGAGCACTCGAGCAGCCCAGTGCCGGCCAGAGCATACGAGCACAGAGGCTGGCTTCAACACTAAAATGACATGTGGGCTCCATGGCAAAAAATCAAACTGGAGCTGGTTCAAGCCTTTGAACATCTCATAAGGGCATGAAGGCCTTAGGGTCCCCTTTATATCCTTTGGGCATGACTAGAGATTAGGGAAATTTTGAAAAAAATTGATTTGCCACCTTCGCCAAACTTTGGCAAGAAATTTGATTTGTTACGAATTTACTTTGTCACAAATCGATCGCACCATCCCGTCATTTTACCCCTCAGATGCCACATTCAATGCTGATCGCAGCATCTGTGGCTCCTGAGTCATGGGGCCAAGCTAGAAATGAGTGAATCAATTCTATTGAATTGAAATCAACCAAAAATTTTTGCAAAAATAATTGAATTTCTCTGTCAATTTGGGCGAATAGGAACGAAATCAATTAGAAATTTGCTCATCCATAGGCAAAAACTTTGACTTTGGTTTTACAAAGGCTCACCGGGTGGCCTTATGGAGACATGGTGGCAATGCTCCATTGCCTCCTTGTACTACAAAGTGGCTACACAGGCAGGGCGTAGCTATAGGGGTGCAGAGGTAGCAGTCGCTACCGGCCCAGGAGCCTGAGGGGTCCCAAAGACCTTGTGCCACATAAGAAGACACACAAAGCACTGAGGAAGGGCCCAAGCTGAACTCTTGCACCAGGCCATGAGCCTTTAGCTACGCCCCTGTACACAGGTGCTACTTGGAATATGATGAGTTGAGCAGCATCAACTATCATACAAGTTGGCCAGTAGTCAAGGAAGATTTCAATTCCACTTCATAAACCATCGACCTCTGCTGAATTGTCACCTAAGTGCCAAAACTAATTCCCACACATGAAATTGTGTAGGACCTCGGGCTGATGTATACGGACAGAACTAATACAGTAGATGGATGAGAAAATGTCTCATCTTTTCATAACAGTCCTCAGATACCTTAAACTTGAAGAAACGAACAATGAACGTCAGATCCACTTGTCATCGCCCCGTTTTTTCCATCTTCCTCTCTAAAAGTCAAAGTCTTAGTAATGATCAAATATACAGAACGTATTCGCTGTCATTACTTTAGCATGGGAACTCAATCTGACGTGTGCAAATAAACATCTTTCGTTAAGCAGCGTGTTTGCAAGTTGTTTCCATGTCAGAATATGTTCCCATTCATTAGTGAAATCCAAGCCCTTCTGCCTTTGTGCCGGTTCTAGTGATGATTATTACAGACGGTAACGTGAAATTCACGATGAGTACTTAGCGAGAAGCTGATCTATTTTGCTGTAAAATCGTGGTTTCTTCTTGACATAAGGCACAAAAAGTGAGCGGAGCAATCTGTCAGCGCAGGAACAGGCAGCCTAATTTGCCCTAACTGCCAACATTCTTCCTTTTCAATGATCTGACAACTTCTGTCAAGTGTTAAGCGCCGAGCGTAAACATGGAATACAATGGGCAACATTTGGTTCTATGAAGTCTTAGGAATAACACTTAGCAGTGTTAAAAAGAAGAGGGGTCGCCTCACCTGAAATCAGGTTAAGGAGCTTTACCTGACATTTACCTCTTTTTGCCAAAATGAGAGCTTTGGCGGCTCAACCCTATTGACTGCAGGGGCCTTGGTCATACAGACTAGAGTTGAGCGAAGTTTTGTAAAATTCGATTCGGCTGCTTGCCGAACTTCGCAAAAAATCCACTTTGTGATGAATTAATTTGTCACGAAATGCACTTCTTTGTAAGTAGTGGGTGCAATGACAGGGAGCGGCGACTGCAACGCATCCTCATCATTGTACCCTTCAGATGCCGCGTTCATAGCTGATTACGGCATCTGATATGTAAAATGTAAAAACAAAAACAAAACAGAAAATACTTACCTCATCCATTTGCTCATGATGGCCGGCCACCACCATCAGGCACCAGTATTATTAATTGTAGGTGGGGGCCTGTTATACCTTTTGCATTAGGACCCAGTAGCTTCAACATTGGACCAGTTTCCTTGGCTCCACCACGTTCGACGAGCTCCATTTCTGAATACGTTTCTCCACAATTACAAAATTAAAAATCCAGTAAAAACCTCTCCCAAAGATCCCCCTTTTAATCTTGTTTGACATGACCACTTTTCTCATAGAACTGTCCTATAAAAACACAGATCTTTGATGGGCTTTTTCCTGAATGTTTATCCCCAAAAACTAGCATGCAGTGGCAAATAATGCTTCCATACAATGTGCACACAAAATCATTCAATATAATAGTACCAGCATAAACAGTGACATGCAAAGTCCATGGTGGTCTAGGACAATGAAGGGATTATTTGTAAAGTCTTTGTGTTCTAGTATAGTGAAGGAATTATTTGTAACATCCCTGGTGGTGTAGGACAGTAAAGAGATTATTTGTAATTTCCCTGGTGGTCTAGGACAGTGATGGATTATTTTATAATGTCCCTGGTGGTCTAGACACTGAAGGGATTATTTGTAATTTCCCCTGGTGATTTAGGACAGTGAAGAGATTGTTTGTAAAGTCCCTGGTGGTCTAGGACAGTGATGGATTATTTATAATGTCCCTGGTGGTCTAGAACACTGGAGGGATTATTTGTAAAATCTCTGGTGGTCTAGGACACTGAAGGGATTATTTGTAATTTCCCTGGTGATTTAGGACAGTGAAGAGATTATTTGTAAAGTCCTTGGTGATCAAGGACATTGAAGGGATTATTTGTAATTTGCCTGGTGTTCTAGTGTAGTGAAGGGGATATTTGTAGTGTCCCTGGTTGTCTAGGACGGTGAAGAGATTATTTGTAAGTCCCTGGTGGTCTAGATAGTGAAAGGATTATTTGTAATTTACCTGGTGATCTAGGACAGTGAAGAGAATATTTGTAAAGTCCCTGGTGATCTAGGACAGTGAAGAGATTATTCATAATGTCCCTGGTGATCTAGGACAGTGAAGGGATTATTTGTAACGTCCCTGGTGGTCTGTGATATCTCTGTGTCTTAATGGGTTTGGGTAACCATAAATTATCCTAAAGTAGTTAAAAGAAAATACATTCAGGGCAGGCTAACACAACAAGTTTTCTTGTACTCAAGGCACAAACCCTTCTCTGAATATATAAAAATATGTACAGATCCTGGCTATACCAGTAAACCCACTGCCCATATACCAAATCTGCTTAGAATAAGTCATATCATGAGTTAATTTGCAGAGAAAGGAACAAGCTGCGACACTTGAACCCAGGTTCCTACTAATTAGAAGTAAAAAATTTGCGAAAGCAAAAATGTCCCTTCCCTGAGCTCTCAAAGAATTTTTTTTTCTGTCTAAACAGTTGGATTGAAAATCTTCAATTGGTTTAATTTTCTTGAAAATCAAGAGCAAGAGAAATAAGAATGTGCGAATTGCTGAGCCTGACAGATTTATGTCTTTTTCCACCTCGGTAACTGTGTAACTATGTAATTAAAGCTAAGAATCTCGTAATATAGAATTTCATGTGGAGTCAGCAGTGTGATGTAAGGACAGCTTCAGGCTGAGACCGCACCGGATGAAGTAGACCGATAAGGGGATTAATGGTTGGTCGTGCTGTGAAGATACCAACAATGAGGCCAAAAAGATGATCGTCCACTAATATTATGACTGTGGAAATTTTACCTGACATGTACCATATGCAGAGTAATATGTTGTCAAAATCATTTGTCAAAGTGTATGTACATTTTTTAAAAATTAATTTTTTATTCCTTCAGTTCATGACATAAAAAAAATCAAAGCAACTTCTGAATAAAAATTGTCTACTGATTTACCTACACAGCTGCCATGCAGATGTATGTGTTTCCATGGCAACAGACTACAAACAAACACTATGAAGTCTTATCAGGTAAACTTCCTAGATTATGGACAATAGCATTTTGATTAAAGGAGTATTCCCCCAAAACCTTCCAGAAAACTTAAAGAGGACCTTTCACCTCTCCTGACATGTCTGGTTTAATATCTTCATGAATTTCCCATGTAATAACAATTCTGGAGCATCTATTCTTATAGCTCTATGTTGTGCCATTCCTATATTATTTCTAATAGAATTTATGAAGGAATTGCTAGCAGTCTGCAGTAAGGGTACAGAGGGAGGTGACCAGTTGGGGGTGTGTACCTGCGCAGACTCACTCTATCCAATCAGTGCTGCCATGTTCAGACTGTGCAGGTACACACCCCAACTGGTCACCTCCCCTCTGTACCCTTACTGCAGACTGCTAGCAATTCCTTCATAACTTCTAGTACAAATAATAAAGGAATGGCACAACATAAAGCCATAAGAATAGATGCTCCAGAATTGTTATTGCATGGGAATGTATGAAGATATTAAACCAGGCATGTCAGGAGAGGGGAGAGGTCCTCTTTAATCATTCTGCTGGGGGCTCTGTATGCAGCTCTCTTTTACTCCCTGGTTTTTAGGGTAAGGGGGTTGTACTGCTTCCAATCTTGAATACCCTGCATGCAGACAATAAATAAAAGACGTGTATGCTTCCAAATATGGCCACCTTTATGTTTCAAAAAAATAAAAAAAATTTTAAAAAAGTTTTAAAAATTTAACGGAACCTAAATACAGTCTATTCCATTAGAATATTCTGATGACTTCACGGTTCCTCTGCTAAAACATTCCCTACGATAATTAAATGTCGGATCAGAGGCACGGATCCCTCAGAGGGTAGCAGTCTGTCTGATCACATCTTTATGGGGCAGACAATAGACATTTTCTGTTATTGAATTGCAAATTTCAGATTTTCAACGGCATTGATTTTTCTTGTAAAGCTATAAGAGGTAAAGTGCTGGGAGCAGAGCGAGCACTCCGGCGCGCAGCACCGTGACGGCGGATTAATGACTATTGAGCTGGGAAGAGGAGCGATTCCATAATGTAAGATAAACAGCACATTGAGATCCATCAGAAGAAGACGCTGAATTTTCATGAGCAACGTATCGAGATTCTTATTCGTCTCGCCACCACCGCATCCTACGGAATAGACGGGTTGTAAGGTGTGAGTCATGTGCAGTTGCTAACAGTTATTTAGGGTGAGTATTTCCTCCTTCTTAAAGGGGTTATCCCATGATTAATATAAACAAGTAAAATCAGACATCCTATAGTCCATGACAATCTCCTTCTAACAAAGCTAGAACCAGTCCTGTACTTTACATGGATCCAGAGATCTCCCCAGTCATTGCTTCAATTGCTCTGCTAGATTTATATAAAGCTGGCAGCACAGGGGCGTGTCCTTTCTGCTGCAGCTCAGGGGGTGTGTCCTTTCTGCTGCAGCTCAGGGGGCATGTCCATTCTGCTGCAACTCTCTCCCTATCACAGCTCAGGAAGCAGTTGAAGGATGAAACTGAGCATGGATAAAGAGCCAGACAAAGAAGTAAGAACTACGGTATGGGACCATGAAACTCCATGGGTGGACACAAACATCTACAGACCATCATGCAATAACAGTATGATAAAACATAAGAAATGCAAACAGCACTCTGCGAACACAGACAATAAATTGAGTACATATAATACCGCCATACTCACCATCCACACGATACTAACGCTACATTGTAAATGTGAGATTCTTGGCAGATAATTTTGTACAAAAATCATCTGTTCCTGTCTGCCATACATCAAGGCGATCTCTTTAAGACAGGAACCTAACACTAAACGCCATAGTCACTAGGTGCCATAGCAGCCTCCACTAACTATAGAGGATGCAGGCCCACATGCATGCTAAGCCGACACTACACCGTACCTCTTACGGTGCCAAAATGGCCTCCACTGATTCAGGGAATGCTGGCTCCACATGCATGCCGAAGCCCACACAATATGACACCTCCTTGGTGCCACACCGACCTCCATAACGCTCAGGAATGCAGGTTCCATACAATGCTGAGCCCACTCTGTTCCACCTCTCCTGGTACCAGTTGGTCTCCAATGCATATAGGGAGAGCAGGACACAGCTTTATACTAGCACTAATTAAAATCAGCCAGTAAGGCAAACAGGTTGTTAGGAGTGCACGACCGAAATGGTGGAGTCAGCCACGCCTAAGAGGTACAGGAAAAATGGGGGTCAGTCAGCTCCACTACACTGTGGTGGCTGACTCCACCATTTCGGTCGTGCACTCCTCCTAACAACCTGTTTGCCTTACTGGCTGATTTTAATTAGTGCTAGTATAAAGCTGTGTCCTGCTCTCCCTATATGCATTGGAGACCAACTGGTACCAGGAGAGGTGGAACAGAGTGGGCTCAGCATTATATGGAACCTGCATTCCCTGAGCGTTATGGAGGTCGGTGTGGCACCAAGGAGGTGTCATATTGTGTGGGCTTGGCATGCATGTGGAGCCAGCATTCCCTGAATCAGTGGAGGCCATTTTGGCACCGTAAGAGGTACGGTGTAGTGTCGGCTTAGCATGCATGTGGGGCCTGCATCCTCTATAGTTAGTGGAGGCTGCTATGGCACCTAGTGACTATGGCGTTTAGTGTTAGGTTCCTGTCTTAAAGAGATCGCCTTGATGTATGGCAGACAGGCACAGATGATTTTTGTACAAAATTATCTGCCAAGAATCTCACATTTACAATGTAGCGTTAGTATCGTGTGGATGGTGAGTATTGCAGTATTATATGTACTCAATTTATTGTCTATGTTCGCAGAGTGCTGTTGCATTTCTTATGTTTTATCATACTGTTATTGCATGATGGTCTGTAGATGTTTGTGTCCACCCATGGAGTTTCATGGTCCCATACCGTAGTTCTTACTTCTTTGTCTGGCTCTTTATCCATGCTCAGTTTCATCCTTCAACTGCTTCCTGAGCTGTGATAGGGAGAGAGTTGCAGCAGAATGGACATGCCCCTGAGCTGCAGCAGAAAGGACACACCCCCTGAGCTGCAGCAGAAAGGACACGCCCCTGTGCTGCCAGCTTTATATAAATCTAGCAGAGCAATTGAAGCAATGACTGGGGAGATCTCTGGATCCATGTAAAGTACAGGACTGGTTCTAGCTTTGTTAGAAGGAGATTGTCATGGACTATAGGATGTCTGATTTTACTTGTTTATATTAATCATGGGATAACCCCTTTAAGAAGGAGGAAATACTCACCCTAAATAACTGTTAGCAACTGCACATGACTCACACCTTACAACCCGTCTATTCGTAGGATGCCGGTGGTGGGCGAGACGAATAAGAATCTCGATACGTTGCTCATGAAAATTCAGCGTCTTCTTCTGATGGATCTCAATGTGCTGTTTATCTTACATTATGGAATCGCTCCTCTTCCCAGCTCAATAGTCATTAATCCGCCGTCACGGTGCTGCGCGCCGGAGTGCTCGCTCTGCTCCCAGCACTTTACCTCTTTATAGCTTTACAAGAAAAAATCAATGCCGTTGAAAATCTGAAATTTGCAATTCAATAACAGAAAATGTCTATTGTCTGCCCCATAAAGATGTGATCAGACAGACTGCTACCCTCTGAGGGATCCGTGCCTCTGATCCGACATTTAATTATCGTAGGGAATGTTTTTAGCAGAGGAACCGTGAAGTCATCAGAATATTCTAATGGAATAGACTGTATTTAGGTTCCGTTAAATTTTTAAAACTTTTTTAAAATTTTTTTTTATTTTTTTGAAACATAAAGGTGGCCATATTTGGAAGCATACACGTCTTTTTATTTATTGTCTGCATGCAGGGTATTCAAGATTGGAAGCAGTACAACCCCCTTACCCTAAAAAACCAGGGAGTAAAAGAGAGCTGCATACAGAGCCCCCAGCAGAATGATTAAAGAGGACCTCTCCCCTCTCCTGACATGCCTGGTTTAATATCTCTTCATACATTCCCCATGCAATAACAATTCTGGAGCATCTATTCTTATGGCTTTATGTTGTGCCATTCCTTTATTATTTGTACTAGAAGTTATGAAGGAATTGCTAGCAGTCTGCAGTAAGGGTACAGAGGGAGGTGACCAGTTGGGGGTGTGTACCTGCACAGTCTGAACATGGCAGCACTGATTGGATAGAGTGAGTCTGCGCAGGTACACACCCCCAACTGGTCACCTCCCCTCTGTACCCTTACTGCAGACTGCTAGCAATTCCTTCATAAATTCTATTAGAAATAATATAGGAATGGCACAACATAGAGCTATAAGAATAGATGCTCCAGAATTGTTATTACATGGGAAATTCATGAAGATATTAAACCAGACATGTCAGGAGAGGTGAAAGGTCCTCTTTAAGTTTTCTGGAAGGTTTTGGGGGAATACTCCTTTAATCAAAATGCTATTGTCCATAATCTAGGAAGTTTACCTGATAAGACTTCATAGTGTTTGTTTGTAGTCTGTTGCCATGGAAACACATACATCTGCATGGCAGCTGTGTAGGTAAATCAGTAGACAATTTTTATTCAAGAAGTTGCTTTGATTTTTTTTATGTCAATGAACTGAAGGAATAAAAAATTAATTTTTAAAAAATGTACATACACTTTGACAAATGATTTTGACAACATATTACTCTGCATATGGTACATGTCAGGTAAAATTTCCACAGTCATAATATTAGTGGACGATCATTCTTTTGGCCTCATTGTTGGTATCTTCACAGCACGACCAACCATTAATCCCCCTTATCGGTCTACTTCATCCGGTGCGGTCTCAGCCTGAAGCTGTCCTTACATCACACTGCTGACTCCACATGAAATTCTATATTACGAGATTCTTAGCTTTAATTACATAGTTACACAGTTACCGAGTGGAAAAAGACATAAATCTGTCAGGCTCAGCAATTCGCCACATTCTTATTTCTCTTGCTCTTGATTTTCAAGAAAATTAAACCAATTGAAGATTTTCAATCCAACTGTTTAGACAGAAAAAAAAATTCTTTTGAGAGCTCAGGGAAGGGACATTTTTGCTTTCGCAAATTTTTTACTTCTAATTAGTAGGAACCTGGGTTCAAGTGTCGCAGCTTGTTCCTTTCTCTGCAAATTAACTCATGATATGACTTATTCTAAGCAGATTTGGTATATGGGCAGTGGTTTACTGGTATAGCCAGGATCTGTACATATTTTTATATATTCAGAGAAGGGTTTGTGCCTTGAGTACAAGAAAACTTGTTGTGTTAGCCTGCCCTGAATGTATTTTCTTTTAACTACTTTAGGATAATTTATGGTTACCCAAACCCATTAAGACACAGAGATATCACAGACCACCAGGGACGTTACAAATAATCCCTTCACTGTCCTAGATCACCAGGGACATTATGAATAATCTCTTCACTGTCCTAGATCACCAGGGACTTTACAAATATTCTCTTCACTGTCCTAGATCACCAGGTAAATTACAAATAATCCTTTCACTATCCTAGACCACCAGGGACTTTACAAATAATCTCTTCACCGTCCTAGACAACCAGGGACACTACAAATATCCCCTTCACTACACTAGAACACCAGGCAAATTACAAATAATCCCTTCAATGTCCTTGATCACCAAGGACTTTACAAATAATCTCTTCACTGTCCTAAATCACCAGGGAAATTACAAATAATCCCTTCAGTGTCCTAGACCACCAGAGATTTTACAAATAATCCCTCCAGTGTTCTAGACCACCAGGGACATTATAAATAATCCCATCACTGTCCTAGACCACCAGGGACTTTACAAACAATCTCTTCACTGTCCTAAATCACCAGGGAAAATTACAAATAATCCCTTCAGTGTCCTAGACCACCAGGACATTATAAATAATCCATCACTGTCCTAGACCACCAGGGAAATTACAAATAATCTCTTTACTGTCCTACACCACCAGGGATGTTACAAATAATTCCTTCACTATACTAGAACACCAAAGACTTTACAAATAATCCCTTCATTGTCCTAGACCACCATGGACTTTGCCATGTCACTGTTTATGCTGGTACTATTATATTGAAATGATTTTGTGTGCACATTGTATGGAAGCATTATTTGCCACTGCATGCTAGTTTTTGGGGATAAACATTCAGGAAAAAGCCCATCAAAGATCTGTGTTTTTATAGGACAGTTCTATGAGAAAAGTGGTCATGTCAAACAAGATTAAAAGGGGGATCTTTGGGAGAGGTTTTACTGGATTTTAATTTTGTAATTGTGGAGAAACGTATCAGAAATGGAGCTCGTCGAACCGTGGTGGAGCCAAGGAAACCTGGTCCAATGTTGAAGCTACTGGGTCCTAATGCAAAAGGTATAACAGGCCCCCACCTACAATTAATAATACTGGTGCCTTGATGGTGGTGGCCGGCCCATCATGAGCAAATGGATGAGGTAAGTATTTTCTGTTTTGTTTTTGTTTTTACATTTTACATATCAGATGCCGTAATCAGCTATGAACGCGGCATCTGAAGGGTACAATGATGAGGATGCGTTGCAGTCGCCGCTCCCTGTCATTGCACCCACTACTTACAAAGAAGTGCATTTCGTGACAAATTAATTCATCACAAAGTGGATTTTTTGCGAAGTTCGGCAAGCAGCCGAATCGAATTTTACAAAACTTCGCTCAACTCTAGTCTGTATGACCAAGGCCCCTGCAGTCAATAGGGTTGAGCCGCCAAAGCTCTCATTTTGCAAAAAGAGGTAAATGTCAGGTAAAGCTCCTTAACCCTGATTTCAGGTGAGCGACCCCTCTTCTTTTTAACACTGCTAAGTGTTATTCCTAAGAACTTCATAGAACCAAATGTTGCCCATTGTATTCCATGTTTACGCTCGGCGCTTAACACTTGACAGAAGTTGTCAGATCATTGAAAAGGAAGAATGTTGGCAGTTAGGGCAAATTAGGCTGCCTGTTCCTGCGCTGACAGATTGCTCCGCTCACTTTTGTGCCTTATGTCAAGAAGAAACCACGATTTTACAGCAAAATAGATCAGCTTCTCGCTAAGTACTCATCGTGAAATTTCACGTTACCGTCTTGTAATAATCCATCACTAGAACCGGCACAAAGGGCCAGAAGGGCTTGGATTTCACTTAATGATGGGAACATATTCTGACATGGAAACAACTTGCAAACACGCTGCTTAACGAAAGATGTTTATTTGCACACGTCAGATTGAGTTCCCATGCTAAAGTAATGACAGCGAATACGTTCTGTATATTTGATCATTACTAAGACTTTGACTTTTAGAGAGGAAGATGGAAAAAACGGGGCGATGACAAGTGGATCTGACGTTCATTGTTCGTTTCTTCAAGTTTAAGGGTATCTGAGGACTGTTATGAAAAGATGAGACATTTCTCATCCATCTACTGTATTAGTTCTGTCCGTATACATCAGCCCGAGGTCCTACACAATTTCATGTGTGGGAATTAGTTTTGGCACTTAGGTGACAATTCAGCAGAAGGTCGATGGTTTATGAAAGTGGAATATGAAATCTTCCTTGACTACTGGCCAACTTGTATGATAGTTGATGCTGCCTCAACTCATCATATTCCAAGTAGCACCTGTGTACAGGGGCGTAGCTAAAGGCTCATGGGCCCTGGTGCAAGAGTTCAGCTTGGGCCCCCCTTCCCTCAGTGCTTTGTGTGTCTTCTTATGTGGCACAAGGGTCTTTGGGACCCCTCAGGCTCCTGGGCCCGGTAGCGACGACTGCTACCTCTGCACCCCCTATAGCTACTACGCCCCTGCCTGTGTAGCCACTTTGTAGTACAAGGAGGCAATGGAGCATTGCCACCATGTCTCCATAAGGCCACCCGGTGAAGCCTTTGTAAAACCAAAGTCAAAGGTTTTGCCTATGGATGAGCAAATTTCTCAAAATTGATTTCGTTCCTATTCGCCCAAATTGACAGAGAAATTCAAATTAATTTTTTTGCAAAAATTTTTGGTTGAATTTCAATTCAATAGAATTGATTCACTCATTTCTAGCTTGGCCCCATGACTCAGGAGCCACAGATGCTGCGATCAGCATTGAATGTGGCATCTGAGGGGGTAAAATGACGGGGATGGTGCGATCGATTTGTGACAAAGTAATTTCGTAACAAATCAAATTTCTTGCCAAAGTTTGGCGAAGGTGGCAAATCAATTTTTTTCAAAATTTCCCTAATCTCTAGTCATGCCCAAAGGATATAAAGGGGACAGCCTAAGGCCTTCATGCCCTTATGAGATGTTCAAAGGCTTGAACCAGCTCCAGTTTGATTTTTTGCCATGGAGCCCACATGTCATATTTAGTGTTGAGCGAGCACCTCTGTGCTCGTATGCTCTGGCCGAGCACTGGGGGCTGCTCGAGTGCTCGGCCGAGCACCCGAGCATAATGTTAGTCAATGGGAATAAATCAGGCACCCCCCGCTCGGAAGAGGGGAGGGTGTCTGGTTAATAGAAAAAGGTCAGAAATCGCGACTTCTCCTCTTTTACTCCTTTCACCCGTAAAAGTATGCTAATTAACTGAATTTGTACGCATTAGCATATAAATTCGTACGCATTAGCATACAAATCAACATTACAGTGTGGGGAAGAGACTTGAGCACTGCGCTCGAGTACACCCGGTGTTCGGCCCGAACACCGAGCGGACCCGTGCGTAGGTATGCTCGGCCGAACAGCGAGTTCGACCGAGCATGCTCTCTCAACACTAGTCATATTCCTTTATCTCTACTAACAGGCTGCAGAATGACAGTGGGGTACATGTGTGCATGCAATATTGGTAACTATTTTAGGGAGAGTTCACATCTCTGTTTCATTTTCCATTCTTCTGATCCATCAGAAGAACAGAAGAAAAAAACTAAAACAGGATCCTGTAAAAAAAAATTGGATACTGTTGCACATTTGGCATCTGAGCCATTTCTGTCACAGATCTGTTTTTTTAGACAGAAAAAAAAGTCCTGCATGCAGCACTTTTTTGTCCTTCAAAAACAACTGATCTCACACGGAAATCGCTCAAGTGGATGCCAAATGTGTAACAGTATCCATTTTTAATTTTTTTATAGGATCCTGTTTTTTTTCTGTTCTTCTCACAGATCAGAAGAACAGAAGACGAAATGGAGATATGAACTCTCCCTTAGTGATTCATAATTCATAAAAACCCTAAAACTTTCACTATGTGCTCCCAGTGGGATCAAACAATGCTATGTAAATTATGCATTTCCCTAGTGCTGTTAGCAACCTATAAATGAGCCCGCTTCCACTGCAAGACCATTATTACTATGACTCCTCCCACTGTCAGCATTCTAAAAAAGACTCCGCCTACTGCAAGCACTCTACAGATATAACTCCTCCCACTTTCAGCACTCTAACAAATGACTCCGCCTATTGCAAGCACTCTACAGATATAACTCCTCCCACTGTCAGCACTCTAACAAATGACGTCACATACTGCAAGCACTGTACAAATATAACTCCTCCCACTGTCAGCAGTCTATTAAATGAGATCCTCCCATTGTGAGGACTCGATAAATATGACTCCGCCTACTGCGAGTAGTGTACAAATATAACTCCTCCCATTTTCAGCACCCTAAAATGACTCTGCCTACCGTGAGTACTGTACAAATATAACTCCTCCCACTTTCAGCACTTTATAAATGAAATCCTCACATTTTGAGCACTCAGAAATATGACTCGCCTAATGCAAGTACTGTACAATATAACTCCTCCACTGTCAGCACTCTATAAATGAGATCCTCCCATTGTGCGCACTCAGAGAATCATGACTCCACCTACTGCGAGTACTGTACAAATATAACTCCTGACACTTTCAGCACTCTAAAAATGACTCCGCCTACTGCGAGTACTGTACAAATATAACTCTGTCACTGTCATCACTCTAAAAATGACTCCGCCTACTGCAAGCCCTCTACAAATATAACTCCTCCCACTGTCAGCACTCTATAAATTAAATCCTCCTGCCGAATGCAACCAATAAATCAAATCCATTGCTATGTGCAGCCTATAAATAAGTTCTCCACCATGTGCACCCAACAAAGGAGAGCCCTTCCACCTCACCTTATAGGTGTCACCCATTACTGTAAGCATCTTCACTGCATAGACATAACTAAAGCTTTAGGGCCAATCAGGGTTGCCAACCTTCCTTTCAAATTTTTCTGGACAACTGAACCAAAATTTACGGATGGCCCAAAATTTTACGGACATAATAAACCACACCCCCTTTTAGAGGACACGCCCCCTTCCATGCCCCCAGAATAAAGGATTGTTTAGTAGTTAAAAATAAAATATGGCATATGGAAAAGAAATCAACAATTTTAAGCTGTTACATCCCTGCCATTGAGTGCAAAGTTTATATGGCTGCAGTGATGCCTGTGACACGCTGGAGTTTCTGGCATCATTGCTGCTGCCATGTAAACAAACACTGACAGGCATGTAATGGGCAAGTGTGCACATCTGTCATAGTGCTGGTGATGTGCAGGTGTATGGCATGTGACCACTGCAGCCAGTTCTCAGCATTAGATCACTGATTGGCTGCAGCAGTAACATACCATATACCGGCAAGTTCTTGCTGAAGAAATAAGTGACACATATTTGGATGGACATTACATTCACCAATACCAAACGTACAACATGATACAGCACCACATTGCTCCTAAATCCAGTGACGTCTCCCTGATGTAGATGTTCTCTTTTCTCATCTTCTCTATTTGGCCCACACTGCCATGACGAGTTCTTTCACCTTAGATTACCCACTTTTACTGTTATCCTGCTGCTGCCCAAAATACTGTGCCCACTGTACTCCCCAATTTCCCCAAATACTATACTGTAGATATAACAGTGCCATATAGGTAGGACCCCATATAGTTACATTGCTCCCCAAAGTCCCACTGATACTAATAATTCTCTCCCAGAGTGCCTTCATTAGTGATAGTGCCCCAATAGTAATAATGCTCCATAAGTAGCCCTTTTAGCAGTGGTGCCCTCCATATTGTACTAATAATAGTAACACCCCCAATAGTACCCCTGGTAGTAGTAATAATTCCCCATAATAGAAATCATTTCCCCATAATGCCTCCAGTAGTGCTCCCAGAAATAATAAGGACCCGCTGTAATGGTCCTCAAATCAGCCCATTGTGCCCCTATCAGACCTCAGATCAGCCCACTGTGCCCCCATCAGACCTCAGATCAGCCCATTGTGCCCCATCAGACCTCAGATCAGCCCATTGTGCCCCCATCAGACCTCAGATCAGCCTATTGTGACCCCATCAGACCTCAGATCAGCCCATTGTGCCCCCATCAGACCTCAGATCAGCCCATTGTGCCCCCATCAGACCTCAGATCAGCCTATTGTGACCCCATCAGACCTCAGATCAGCCCACTGTGCCCCCATCAGACCTCAGATCAGCCCACTGTGCCCCATCAGACCTTAGATCAGCCCACTGTGCCCCATCAGACCTCAGATCAGCCCATTCTGCCCCCCATCAGACCTCAGATCAGCCTATTGTGACCCCATCAGACCTCAGATCAGCCCACCGTGCCCCCATCAGACCTTAGATCAACCCACTGTGCCCCATCAGACCTCAGATCAGCCCATTGTGCCCCATCAGACCTCAGATCAGCCCACTGTGCCCCCATCAGACCTCAGATCAGCCCACTGTGCCCCATCAGACCTCAGATCAGCCCAATGTGCCCCATCAGACCTCAGATCAGCCCACCGTGCCCCCATCAGACCTCAGATCAGCCCATTGTGCCCCATCAGACCTCAGATCAGCCCACTGTGCCCCCATCAGACCTCAGATCAGCCCAATGTGCCCCATCAGACCTCAGATCAGCCCACCGTGCCCCCATCAGACCTCAGATCAGCCCATTGTGCCCCATCAGACCTCAGATCAGCCCACTGTGCCCCCATCAGACCTCAGATCCTCTGTCTTCTCTGCCTGCGCAGCACTGTCACCTGACTGCGTGCAGCGTCAGGCCAGAGTGCGCGCACTACGTCCTGACGCTGTACGAGTCAGGCTAGTGCAGCGCCGGCAGAGAAGCCACTGACCACCAATGAAAGAGGTGCCGGGGCAGGATAAATGGCTTCAGGGGGCTGCATGCGGCCCTTTGCTCCACAGTATTCATGGCAAATGCGCCGTGAATACTGAAGTAGATTCACGGACAGGCCTTTTTTCTGCCGGATGCTACGGACGGCAGAAAAAAAACACACTGTTTTTACGAACTGTCCGTGAATCTACGGACGGTTGGCAACCCTGGGCCCAATGCAAAATCTGCAAATGGGGTTCCCACCCAACTTGTGTCTTCTTGTCCCCCATCAGGCACTGGGGTCTGAAGTCAACTGCTTCTTCTGCATACCTGCTACAGATACATCCTTACTTACCTCTGTGCACCCTAGAAATGGGTCCCCATTTTCCCTGAATATATAACCCCCACTCACCCACCTCAAAATTCAATCCATTTAATGAGCAACATGTAAGGTGTGCAGCCTCGGCATTCTCCGTCATCTACATGCACCATTGACAGAACTGTACATGACTCTTCCTGCAGCTGTTGCAAAACTGCTGCTCCCTCCATGCCCCAGAGGCAGCTTTTCTATATCTAGAAAGCAAAAATTTAGTGATCACTACTGTACATAATGTACCATATTGTCTGAATGTAATGTCACCAAAGTGCCCTACCCTCCATTCCCTCGCTGTGACAAGTGTGTATCCATGTACAGCACTGGAAAAAGTTTCAGAATGTGCTAAAAAATGAAAGTGCCAACAGCCGACCAGGGAAAATTTTTGCAAGATTGGACATGAAGTTTTGATTGAGGAATGAGATCTGTATAGTACAAAACTAACAAAGCAGGCGTGGGAATGAGAGGACGGGGGCGTCACATAGTGCGCTGACAGATAATACACTGGATTAAAGAAAAGAGGAGATGAGGAATTTATTACTGACGTGTATTTTTTTCAAATTTGAAATTTCTTCTAAGTGGAATGTTCGGCTGAAGAGTTTCTAGTTCATGTTCATATGACAGACAGAATTCATACAGGCGGCAGTCATACTGCAGTAATACAGCTACATATCACCTGCAGAAAAGAGATGGGAAATGTTTTCAGCCTCAATATAATGCAATCTCATTTCTCTTAACTGCTAAACCATCACCAGAGAGGCATCCATTCTCAAACTAAATAGTGTACTGATAGAAATGTATCTTACATAGCTGTTATAGTACAAAAACTCTGTATTAAACTACAATAATACTGCCCCCGATGTACAAGAATATAACTACTATAATACTGCTCCTATGTACAAGAATATAACTACTATAATACTGCTCCTATGTACAAGAATATAACTACTATAATACTGCTCCTATATACAAGAATATAACTACTATAATACTTCTCCTATGTACAAGAATATAACTACTATAATACTGCCTCTTATGTACAAGAATATAACTACTATAATACTGCCTCTTATGTACAAGAATATAACTACTATAATACTGCTCCTATGTACAAGAATACAACTACTATAATACTGCTTCCTATGTACAAGAATATAACTACTATAATACTGCCTCCTATGTACAAGAATATAACTATTATAATACTGCTCCTATGTACAAGAATATAAGTATATAATACTGCCCTATGTACAGAATATAACTACTGTAATACTGCTCCTATGTACAAGAATATAACTACTGTAATACTGCCTCCTATGTAGCAAGAATATAACTACTATAATACTGCCTCTTATGTACAAAATATAACTACTATAAACTGCTCCTATGTACAAGATATAACTACTATAATACTGCTCCAATGTACAAGAATATAACTACTATAATACTACCTCCTATTGTACAAGAATATTAACTACTATAATACTGCTCCTATGCTACAAGAATATAACTACTATAATACTGCTCCTATGTACAAGAATATAACTACTATAATACTGCTCCTATGTACAAGAATATAACTACTATAATACTGCTCCTATGTACAAGAATAATAAATACTATAATACTGCCTTCTATGCACAAAGAATATAACTACTATAATACTGCCTCCTATGTACAAGAATATAACTACTATAATACTGCTCCTATGTACAAGAATATAACAACTATAATACTGCTCCTATGTACAAGAATATATCTACTATAATACTGCTCCTATGTTACAAGAATATAACTACTATAATACTGCTCCTATGTACAATAATATAACTACTGTAATTACTGCTCCTATGTACAAAGAATATAACTACTATAATACTGCTCCTATGTACAAGAATATAACTACTATAATACTTGCTTCCTATGTACAATAATATAACTACTGTAATACTGCTCCTATGTACAAGAATATAACTACTATAATACTGCTCCTATGTACAAGAATATAACTACTATAATACTGCCTCCTATGGTACAAGAATTATAACTACTATAATACTGCTCCTATGTACAAGAATATAAACTACTGTAATACTGCTCCTATGTACAAGAATATAACTACTATAATACTGCTCCTATGTACAAGAATATAACTACTGTAATACTGCTCCTATGTACAAGAATATAACTACTATAATACTGCTCCTATGTACAGGAATATAACTACTATAATACTGCTCCTATGTACAATAACTATAACCTACTCGTAATACTGCTCCTATGTACAAGAATATAACTACTATAATACTGCTCCTATGTACAAGAATATTACTACTATAATACTGCTCCTATGTACAAGAATATAACTACTATAATACTGCTCCTATGTACAAGAATATAACTACTATAATACTGCTCCTATGTACAAGAATATAACTATTATAATACCACTCCTATGTACAAGAATATAACTACTATAATACTGCTCCTATGTACAAGAATATAACTACTATAATACGGCTCCTATGTACAAGAATATAACTACTATAATACTGCTCCTATGGACAAGAATATAACTACTATAATACTGCTCCTATGTACAAGAATATAACTACTATAATACTGCTCCTATGTACAAGAATATAACTACTATAATACTGCTCCTATGTACAAGAATATAACTACTATAATACTGCTCCTATGTACAAGAATATAACTACTATAATACTGCTCCTATGTACAAGAATATAACTACTATAATACTGCTCCTATGTACAGGAATATAACTATTATAATACTACTCCTATGTACAAGAATATAACTACTATAATACCACTCCTATGTACAAGAATATAACTACTATAATACTGCTCCTATGTACAAGAATATAACTACTATAATACTGCTCCTATGGACAAGAATATAACTACTATAATACTGCCTCATATGTGTAAGAATATAACTACTATAATACTGCCTCCTATGTACAAGAATGTAACTACTATAATACTGTCCCCAATGAATTAGAATATAACTAGCTAATACTGCTATCCAAAGTAATGAATATAGTGATATGACGTTCACGATCTATCTGGACGGTCACTTTTGTGCACAGTATTTATCATCTTATAAAAATTAAATTGATAAAAGGTCGTATATTGTTGTTTAGAGTGGATGCCGTGTCTTAGTCCGGGTTTACATGCCAGGCCTACCACATAATGCTACAATCATGCCTATCTGTAGTGCCACAATTCACAATTTAACCTGATTTATCACCTTCAAAATTGTGCAGTCATTGGCCGACATGGGTGGGGATGTGACCACATGCGGCAGCTGCGGTGTGTGAACTTAGCCGTAACCTTGGGCTGTTTGTGTCATTCGCAGACAGAATCTGGCGGATCTCCCACACCTGACGGAGCAGCCAGTGCTGTGTCACTTTGGTCCCAGGATCTGAAGTAAACATAAAATCACTTCCTTCCCTCTTGAATTTTCCTCCAGAATCTTCTGGATTTGTTGGAGGATTTGCAGTGCACACAGAGTAACATGTTTAAAATCCTGCGTCATTAGCATGTACCCGGTGAGCTAATCCAGATTAATGATTTTAGCATGGGAACCATCCCGAATGCCAAGTACCTGCACGTCCCGTCATGCCAGTAAATATTTCTCTCATTGTTGGACATTGGATTATTTTCCCAGGATGTTACCATAAATCATTACCTTCCATACTACACCCAAAAAATGTCACAAGTATCAGAGTAAAGCTGGCCACACAGATTAATGCTGACCAAACCCTGGCCAACAGTCTGATGTGTGTGAAGGTCTCCGAACAGCAGACGTGGGCAGGGGCGCACTGGGACCTTAAAGTGGTCCTTTAAAAAAACTAGAAGTGGCCCCTATGGTGTAGGCGGGTCAAAATTGATAACACAAGTAGGCAGGGCAAACAGTACCTTAGTACAGCACAAAATACCGCCCCAGCAGAACCAAATACCACAGTGCAGCACAAAATACCGCCCCAGCAGAACCAAATACCACAGTGCAGCACAATATACTGCCCCAACAGAACCAAATACCACAGTGCAGCACAATATACTGCCCCAGCAGAGCCAGATACCACAGTGCAGTACAATATACTGCCCCAGCAGAACCAAATACCACAGTGCAGCACAATATACTGCCCCAGCAGATCCAGATACCACAGTGCAGTACAATATACTGCCCCAGCAGAACCAGATACCACAGTGCAGTACAATATACTGCCCCAGCAGAACCAAATACCACAGTGCAGCACAAAATACTGCCCCAGCAGAACCAAATACCACAGTGCAGTACAATATAATGCCCCAGCAGAACCAAATACCACAGTGCAGACAATATGCTGCCCCAGCAGAACCAAATACCACAGTGCAGTACAATATAATGCCCCAGCAGAACCAGATACCACAGTGCAGTACAATATACTGCCCCAGCAGAACCAAATACCACAGTGCAGTACAATATAATGCCCCAGCAGAACCAAATACCACAGTGCAGACAATATGCTGCCCCAGCAGAACCAAATACCACAGTGCAGTACAATATACCGCCCCAGCAGAACCAGATACCACAGTGCAGCACAATATACTGCCCCAGCAGAACCAAATACCACACTGCATCACAATATACTGGGTTTGTCTCATGATGGACAATGGGGGAATATCGCTAGGAGCCGCTGCCCTCCATTCATTTTCATTGGGGCTGGCGAAAATAGTTATTTCCGTCGGCTCCATAGAAATGAATGTGAGCGAGGGCCGTGCATGCGCAGTGCACTCCCATTCATTTCTATAGGGAGCCGGCTTGGTGGTGGCCGGACCGGGGTACTCCAGGCACCACCTTGCAGGGCTCCGTTCGGGATATAGTTTAGGACGGGTAGTGTCCAAAACGCAGATTTGAAAGTACCCTAAGATGTGTCTCCGCATGTTCATATAATGTGCGCTCACAATACAGCAGTTACCTCAGAGCGGGTTTGAAAAGGAGCAAGCCGGCCACCACTACTACATGGCCGCGGTGGTCGTAACTAGGGGCAACGGCCTGACTGATGTGTGTGGGACAATGGATATACAAATAGGCAAATCTTCTAAACGGTCCATTTTATATAAATACATTCTATTAGTAAAAATATTGGTATGGCTATATCTAACTATACAAACTACATTTGTGAGATGGGAATACCCCTTTAAGCCAGTATTACACTGGCTGATTGTCGGCCACATCATTGGTAACAAGCGTTTGTAGGAATGCTCATTAGCAATAATCTGGCAGTGTAATACTGATGCCGATTACCCGATGAACGAGCAAATGCTCTTTCATGGGGCAAGTGTGATCTTTCAGCATGCTAAAAGATCACGATTTGTCGGTGGCAGATCATTCCATCTCATGAAGATCTGCTGCCGGCAAATAACTAGTCAGCATGGAGACCAGCAATGGTATAACAATCGCTCCTCCCGATACTGTAGAGAAGATCACTGCATGGAAACGCTTCCCTCCCAACAATCGCCTTACCGTATCTATGCTCTAGGCTTAGGTCTGATAACATAGCTATGTTCTAGTCTTAACATAGTTATACTCTATAAGTAAGTAAATCAAAATGCAACAATGGCGTTCTCGGGCAAATAAGAGCAGATTTCTAGGAAGAGGCAGAGAAACAGGAATAAAGAAAACATGAAAACCACTTTAAGAAACAATAGCTTCATTGACCTTTTCTCTCTGCAGCCCGAGCTGTCAGCATGCCAATAGTCCCTGCACAGTAGTCCTTTTCATCACTGTCCTGTTAGCAATTTAACTAATTCTGCAGTCAATTATCACAGCAGGGCACTAACACAGTTCTATTTCGACTGGAGGATGACTATTGTTTTACAAAATGCCGAATCTCCAGGAACGAGCCATATGGAATGGGGACTTCTGCCGAGCCAGATGGGACTTCTTAAGACTCTGCTCATCTTTAAAGAGCAGTTGCCAGCACACAAATCAATGGTGTCAAAGGCTGGGATATACTGTACTTCTCTGATTTCCAGAGAGGTTCCATTGATGAAAAAAGCAAACAGGGAAGAAAAAGTCATTAGCACTCTAATTCTGAAAGGGATTTTTTTAAAAATTGTTTGTGAAAATAATCCTTTATTCAATTTGAAATGTATTTGCTGCCAAGTGTTCTGTAAGACGATACAGAAAAGACTGAAAATAAACATTCCGGTATTGTCACCGCAAAGCCAATACTTTTTTTATTTTCTTCAATCTGTGGCACGAGCTCCAAATTTTTATGAATGTATGATCTCCAATTAAGGCGGTTGGACCCCCACCGATCAGGTATTGATGACCTATGCTGAGGATCGGTCCTCCATGTTCTACTCCTGCAAACAAATTCTTCTGATCTGATTTTGATAAATCCCCTTCTGATTAGGGCAGTTTCACACGAACGTTGTGTTTTGCGGATGCTCAAAAAAAAATGGCGTTCGTATAGCATCCGTTTTTTTTTTTTGCGTATCCATTTGTAACAAAAAAAAAATACTGTCGTGTGAAAGAGGCCTTAATCACATCTTTTATAGTTTTATTTTTTTATTGTCATTTTATAGTAACTTTCACTTTCAAGTGAATGATTATGAAGGGTTGGGGACAAATCTGAACCTTGAGTTGCTGTGAAGGCGAGCAATCGGATTGTTTCTGCCATATTGGGAATCCTGAATTCAAATCCAAACTAAGGGAAACAACTGTACAAAATTAGTATGTTTTCCCTGTGTTTGTGTCGGTTTTCTATGGGTATTCCAATCGCCTTCCACATCCCAAATATACAGGTAAGCTAATTCAGAATTTAGATTGTGAGCCTCAAATCAGGAGAGGACTGTTATGTGTCATGGTGGTGCTTCACCAGGTAGGCCCCAGATCACTTCACGCTCTAATGTTGCCCTACGGCTGGCCCCTGCCAGCCTGCCTCTGCCGTCCCCTAGTAGGGTTGGTCACTGGATTCCTTGGTTCCCCACTGGAGGCTTCAGCCTGTATTCTGCTGCCAGGCTAGCTTCCTTGTCCTGTAAGGCATGCACACGCCTCCAGATTCTTAAAGGGCCAGCATACCTGCTCTGCATTTTCACCAACCAATGACTAGACATCTGTGGGTACATATGTAAAGGGGTTTTCCCATCCTAGACAATAGGATATGCCTCTATTGTCTGATATGTGTGGGTACCACCTCTGGGACCCGCACCTATCTTGTAAATGCAACTGGTAAAATAGAGAGCGCACTCCATTATTTTCTATGGGGCTTCTGAAAAAAGCCAAGTGAATGGATGCGGTGGGCGCACAAATGCGGTGTGCTCCCATTCATTTCTATGAGGATTCCAAAAAAGCTGAGTGCATCGCTCTAACAGGAACGCTTGGTGGTGGCCGGACCCAGCAGTGCCGGTTACTGCTTTGCCGGCTTAATTTTTGGCTGAGCTTAGGAGATAGGTGTGGGTTCCAGCGGTGGGACCCGCACCTATCAGACAATGGAGGCATAACCTAGCGATATGCCCCCATTGTCTGAGATGGGAATACCCCTTTAAGACACCTTTCTCCAGAGAAATATGCCTGAGCAATAGGTTTCCTGGTTCGCTAGTTACCAGTGAAAGTGTGCTATTCTGACCATGTACCCGTGTACTGAACTGTATACAGACTCTGACCCTCTTCAGCCTGTCTTAACCTTAGCCTGTCTTCCATATTGATCCATTGCCACCTGCCTACAAACTAGTCTGTCAGATACGCACAAACACTGCCTGCCCTGACCTCGGCCTGTGACCTGACTACGAATATTCTCATATATACGAATAGTCTCCTCCTGACGAAGAGAGACACACGAAACGCGCGTAGAGGGGAACGCCAGCAGTCTCACTCCACAATACTGGGTATGTCACAGCACAGTCCAGATTTTATAGCACATTGTTCTGCATGTTATCGGTGACTTTCTTCTTAGTTTACCAGTTATTAACAGGGCAGATAATACTTCAACTTAGTTTAGTGGGAGGTGTGCCATGGATGTTAGGACGGATACGTACACCCTCTGCTGATACTTATTTTAGAATGTTGGACATGCTGTCTCTTTCTATAACCAATGTTAAAGTGCTAATTGAACTGGTACTGACTATCTATATGGACTTTTAATTGTGGAGAGTCTCTTGGCGTTTGTTTAGTAACTCCTACTTTACTATGTAAAATATAATTGGATCGCATTTTAATTGTGTGCAATAAAAAGTATAATTTTTAAAGGGGAAGTTGTTATACTCACTTTATTAAAAAAGAACTCCCGCAAAAAATTTTATTCTCTGACCTGTTAGAAAGGTGCATGATATAATCTGTAGTGATTGTCATTTTCTTATCAGTGACTGTTTCTGTGAGTAAAAACTTCTCTTCTTATTGTAGCTGGGTCATGTGACCAACTCCCTGACCTCCAACTGACCCAGGACAGGAAGCCAGTAACTGCTCTATTCATTCCTATGGGAGCCTCACTTTCAGTCTCATAGGAATACATAGAGAATTAGACTTCCTGTCCACACATAAGTCTATGTGTAAGTTGGTGGGTCTAATTGCTGGTCAAATGACACAAATTTCAGGATGATATAAGTCAAAAATTCAGACACTGGTAAGAAAATGACATTCACTACAGATTATATAATGTACATTTCTAGCAGGACATGGAATAAAATTTTTGTTGGGAGTTCTTCTTTAAGATAACTGACTACGAATATAGCCTAACCTCTCCTCTCTGTGCTTCACATCGGTGTCTCTGACCCCGTGTCGGTCAGCTGTCAACTACACCGAGACTATCCCAAGATGTAGTGGCCTGGTGCCGTCCCTGTAGAGAAGCCCAGATCCCTGTATAGGCGCTAAAGGGTGAAGGGAGACCACCAGGATAACGCTCTTAGGGATAAGCTAAGCTAAGCAGAGTATGGGAGGTGTAGGGGGTGGGGGTAGGTCATGATAGGTATTGCAACTAATCCCAAGTCTGGGACAGGCACACAGAAGAAAAGATGGCAACTGGAGATCTTAAACTGGAGATCATTTGAATTAAAAAAAAAAAAATAAGTTTTACAAAATATGGAAAAACTAAAAAATTGCACCACCGCTTCCCAAAACTCCTGAAGTATTAAAATATAAATGTATTTATCCCATACAGTGAACACCATAACAGAAAAAATCAAAATGGCCAATTGAATGGTTTTTTGGTCACCTCACCTCTCCAAAAAATTGAATTAAAAGGGATTAAAAAGTCATACACACCTGAAAATGATATCACTGGAAATGACTAATTGCTCCACAAAAAATGAGCCCTCACACAGCTCCGTGTTAAACTGTAAGGGCCTGTGCAGCTCATACACATAGAACCAGTGTCATTGGACCAACAGAGGTCTATTGCAATCAGTAGAGATAAGCAAATCGAATCCACCAAAGTGGAATTCGATCCGAATTTCAGGATAAATTCGATTCGCCACAAAGCCAAATTTCCTCGTGCTTCGTGGTAGCGAATTGATTTAACCTGAACAAAAAGTGCAAAAAAACAAACAAAAAAAATCACACATACCTCTTCCATTTGCTCGTGACGGGCCGGCTGTCTCCATCTTGATTGAAGATCTCGGCCGAAATCTCGTGCGCGGTGACGTATGATGTCACCACGCTGGCCGGCTTCATGATGTCACCTCGGGCCGTGCGAGATTTCACGCCAGATCTTCAAGCAAGATGGTGGCGGCCGGTCCGTCGTTATCAAATGGAGATGGTAAGTTTGATTTAATTTTTTCTTTTATGTTAATTTTACACTGTATGGGCGTGTCATCTGAGGGGTACAATGATGGGGGCGGAGCTATCGCAGCTCCCTGTCATTACACCTGTTACATACAAAAAAATGCGCTTTGTGACAAAGTAATTGGTCACGAAGCATATTTTTTGTAAAATTCGGCGCAGCATCTGAATCGAATTTTCTAAAACTTTGCTCATCTCTAGCAATCACCAGTGTTGTATGGTAAAAATGGTGCGACGCAATCACAGCCTCTGTGGCCCCTACTGCTGTCTACGTGCCAACGTTTCTCAATGTCCTCCTATGAATAGGGCTGAAGCCATAGGGATAAAGCATATTTCTGCTTGGAATCTATAATTAGCCCTTACATTTCCTATTCTGTCAGCATCTATTGACTCGAGTGAAGAAAGTGCAAATCAGGAGAAGTGAGTCAGTAAAAAAGCGGAACCGTCTAATGACCGCGAGACAAAGATACAGACGTTCTGATAAAACTCAAGCATCGATTACATGAAGTGCATTGTCCTCCGCGCAGAACAAAAATATTAAAGGAAATTAAATCCCAATTGTTTTCAAGAAATTACAGTTTACGTGTCACCGCGCAGGAAGGAGGAAGGGACCGGTTTCCAGGACAAATAATCATTTATATTTATCACATTTCTTCCCATTTCCTTGGCCTGTAATCATCAAAGCAAAGATACCTGAGACTTGTAGTTCAACAATCAGCTTATGTTTAAAGATTGGAGGGGGGTGGGGATAGTGTAATAGGGTTTTCCATGGTTCATATTCATGACATTTTCTTTAAAGGGGTTGTCTTGCCACAGACATTGGTGGCATGTTGGTAAGCTGTGCCACCAATGTCAGGTAGGTCTGAGTCCCTCCTCTGGGATCCACTCTCATCTCCAGAATGAGACCCCCAAAGTGAACCACCCTCCATTATTTTCTATGGGAGTTCCAAAAATAGCCGAGCACTCACTGACCCATAGAGGTACATAGGTTGGTGGCCTCGCTTGCGCAGCGCTCCCTCGGTCTACTTTTATGGTACTTCCAAAAATTACTGGGCGTGCTCGCTCTGCTACTTACAGTACAAAGTCCCATAGAAAAGAATGGACCACGCCTGCACAGTACACTCTTATTCATTTTTGGGGGCCTGTTCTGGAAATAGGTACGGATCACAGAGGTGAGAGCCGCTCCTATCTACCATTGATGGCATATCCTGTGATATGATATGAGATGATAAAACCCATTATATTTTGAGGACACTCTCCCTTTGGAGGGATGCCGATGATCACCGTAAGTACTGTGTGTTAGGTATTCTGCCCATGTTTACTGTATTATATTGAAATGCGCTGGCCTCAACCCTTTTTACTTGTCATTTAATGCATACTGCAGCACTCACTCATGACACTAGGTGTCACTGTTACGGAATGTACCAGGGCTTCCTGCAGGGAATATGCAGCAGTGTGTGGCTGAAGCCACATGGTGTGAGAGATGAGGCTGCTCTAATAAGATTAGTTGTAGTGGGGAGTCAATTAACTGGGCAGGGTGAAAACTACCAAAGAATGGAGGACTATTGTGTGGTCACCAGAGATTCGCGGATTGGCCTGATTGAAATACAAGCGATTATTGTTACTATAGACTGAGGTGTGCTAAATTAAAGGGAAGCATGAGAAGGGTCTCGTATGCAAGAATTTGAGAAATACATTGGAGTGGTGGAGAAGAAGTTGACAGCATGTAGGAGGCTACCTGGGAGAAAGAAGAAATTTAAGACATATCGGACAGTGTTTTGTGCTGAGAACATACTCAGTTAGTTGCCATCAGCTGATAGAAAACTAAATAGTGGAGTCACTAGGCCTGAGCAACTTTTTTCTAACGATGCTATGGTAATTTTGAGATTTGAATTGAATTTGTGCATCCGGGAGTCAGTGGCGTACATAGAGAAGTAAGAGCCCCATGGCAAGGATCACACCAGGCCCCCCACACAGGACAGAAGGGTTTCTGCCTAAACCCCTTTCAGTGACCCTTGGGCCATTTTTCCACTGCTTCATTTGCTAAAAGGAGTTCCTTTAGAGGGTAGAGTCCTGACCAAGTTTTCACCCCCAGTAGAAGAGGAGATGATCCCAACTAAGACTGGGCTCCCTCATGTCCTGGGCCCCATAGCAGTCGCATGGTCTGCCGCTATGGTAGTTACGCCCCTGCTGGCAGTGTTGCAGTGTTTCGTTTGGGTACCATGACAGACCAGAAGTAGGCAGAGTCTAGATGGTTGAATGAGGTTACATAAATGGAGCAAATGTCAGCCATTCTATGAGTAGTGCAATAAAAACCGCTAGCCAAAATACTATGATATTATGTCCTCCTCCACCCAATCAGCAGCACAAATCAGAGAAAACTCATCTTATGGCGGCACTGTTATTAAAGGGTCTTCTGGGATTTTGATATTGATGGCCTATCCTCAGGATATGTCATCAATACCTGATCGGTGAGGGTCGGACACCCAGCACCCCCACCGAAGAGCTGTTTGTTTCTAAGCCAGTGACATCATGCTAATTGGTCACATGGCCTAGGTGCAGTTTATTTCCATTCAAGTGATTAGGATTGAGCTGTTGAGCTGCAGTACCAAACACAGCCACTATCTAATGGACGGCTCTGTGCCTGGTAAGGCTAGTTTCACATCTGCAGCTACCTCTATGCCGGAGAAGCCCGCCGAAGTACTCTGGATCTGGCATTGCTGGACATTGCCGCCTGCCTGCAGGACCCCATTGACTATCACGGGGTCTGGCAGAGATTTGGCTACTATCCAGCAAATATGTTGGAAATCGGCCAGGCAAAAACAGCTGCATTCAACGTTTTTTGTCCGGTCGATCCCCGGCATTCTCTGCCGGACCAGCCAAACGCAGGTGTGAAACCAGCCTAAGCTGTGAAGATGCGGCAGCACTCACTGGAACACTGCGACCTCCTCAAACAGCTGATCGATGGTGGTCCTGGGTGTCAGACCCCAACGATCTGATATTGATAAAAAAAAAAAAACTTTAACAGTCTTTATAGAACTCTTTATTGAGAACTGTATGGCGGTATTTGTTAAGCATTTTATGACACTGTAATTTGGCACTATGTGGCTGTATTATTTACGCATAATTGTTTGCAGTATTATGGCATCATTAGAAGTCCTTAGAAGTGTACAACTGTATACAGCAGGCAGTTAGCATTGCTTCTGCAGAACTACAAACCCCAGCATCTAATTTCCGATGACATATGATGGCATATACTGTATATGGTAGTTGTGTTGCTGTTTATCTGCTTTTTGTCTTCTCCTCTGTATTTTGTAATTTCCTGTACGTTCCTCCACTGCTGAGCACTCAGCTGATACCTTCCGTCCAGCATCCACAGCAAGGCCAGGATCACTTTCCTGAGCTCCTGCCTCCCACTGTTTACTCCGAGCTGTAACAAAGAACAGGATGGAAGCAGATTTCCGATAAGCAGGGACCCTACACCAGGTCACAGCCTTGAACTAAACTGAAAGGGAAATATGAAGTAGTGGATTAATGAAGCTGCTTTGCAAGGAAGATTTTGTCAGTTTTACACTGCATTACTCAGCTTTGAACACTAGGGGGCGATTTGTGCCGTTGTAACCAACAGACCAAGTGACATCACCAAGGAAAGTGACAGACGGCATTCTTGTCCGTGCGAGACTGTATCTTAACGAGACACAAATCACTTAGTCTTAAAAATGATGCTATTAGTAAAGGGGTTACAAGGGTTTTCCGAGATTTCAATAATGATTACCTATTTTCAGGATAGGTCATCAATATCAGGTCGGCGGGGGTGCCAGGAGTCGGACCCCAACTGTTTGAAGAGGTCACAGCATTCCGGGGAGCGATAAGGCCTCTTCCTAGGCCAACGAGATTACATTCATCGGTCACATGGTCTAGACCAGGGATCTCAAACTCGTGGCCCTCCAGCTGTTGCAAAACTACAACTCCCAGCATGCCCCAATAGCTGTAGGCTCTCCTGGCATGATGGAAGTTGTAGTTTTACAACAGCTGTAGGGCCACGAGTTTGAGATCTCTGGTCTAGACGCAGCTCAGTCCCATTCAAGTGAATGGGCTAAGCTGCAATACCAAGCATGGCAGCTATGCAGTGGATGGCGCTGTATCATTCTGATATTGATGACCTATCGTGAGGAAAAATTAAATTAAAAAATATTAAATAATAGTAAAAAAAAGGACAGTTACCCTTTAAATGTGCCCTGCATTGGGAAAGGGAGCAATGTGAATACATTGGATGTACGAAACTATGGAACACGCTAGGGCTCTCGCTTGCAGTAATTTGGCCAGAGGTGTAACCTGAAGTTTCTTGGCCCAAATGCAAACCTGTAACAAGGCACCTCAGCTACTATTAATAATACTGGTGTCTTTTATGTGGAAGAGGGACCTTTGAGCATCCATCATGTCAGGGTGCTAGTGCTACTTCTGCACACCCAATATCTGCTCCTCTGGATTTGGGCACCTTTAATTAAATGGCCCCAGAATGTAACAGTTGATCATATGGCATGA
The DNA here is from genome assembly GCA_900303285.1 of Rhinella marina. Classification (NCBI taxonomy): domain Eukaryota; kingdom Metazoa; phylum Chordata; class Amphibia; order Anura; family Bufonidae; genus Rhinella; species Rhinella marina. Next base: position 37,080 of record ONZH01024327.1, read on the forward strand.
GTTCTTTTCATGACAGTGGCATAAATGCTTAGTAGTTAAAGAATATTATTAAAGGCACAATACACTTGATGGTTGCAGAACAGAATTAGAGTCAGGCCACAGTTGGTCAGCTCCTTCCTTCCAACCGTTGCTGCTGCGGATGACTAGGAGGCAATTCCCTGCCACAGCAAGAGTACTGCCCCAAATCTCCAGTGCATCCAGTACAGTCCAGTCTGTGGTCATTCTCAGAAAGATTACCATCTCTAAGTTTGCTCAAACTTACTTTGAAGCAGCAACACAGTTGGTTAAGTTTGTCCTCAAGCAGGTCAATATTATCTTCACACACACCGGTTTTACTTTGCATCCCTTGAATCACTTTCTACACCAGAAGGTCACAAGCCTTGTCATAAATTAGGCACATCTCTGGCAGTACGTGTGCCTAAACAGAAATCCAATCTGAAATGACGAGAAACGTGCTGATCCTGGCTCCTCCTCACTCTCTCCAGCCCTTTTTTGGGAAAGTGGCAGGAGTGGTGTAGAAACCTCACTTACGGCAAAATTTGTCGCAAGTGGTGTTTAAAAAGTTGAAAACATGGGGTTTGCAAATTTCTTTTTACCCCAGAGAAAGGGCATGGAGGGAATGATAAATTCCCCCATTTGACTCTTGGTTTATCTTCCAAGACGAAGGCTTACTCTCTATCTATAAAATCCAGCTGTCCACTAACTTTACAGGAGTGGGACTAACAGGCCACGGGACAGCCATTGCTGTGGGTGCTATATAGATGACTAAGATGAGGCAATATCTTTCGACATGATAACTGGACAGAAGGACAACCAGTAAGACTGGACTATCAGCTTCAGTGGTAGAGACACATCCACCAATAGTACTTAGCTGACCCTAAAGGTCCTTTTACACGGAAAGATAAATCGTGTAAGCGATCGTATATCAACGACCGATGAACGATCGAACGATGCTGTGTAAATACCGTTTACATTGAAAGAGAAGTCGTTCAAAATCTTCGTATTTTCCGTCGTTTGATAATCGTTATTACGATCGTTCCTTGCATTTACATTAACCGATGTATTGCTTACAGGGGAGGGGAAAGGTGAAATTGAAAAGAAGTAGGTGTTTACTGGTGTTCAATTACCACCCATGATCCGCCCTCAAAACCTCCTACTGTACAAAAACACCATGTGGCAGTCTCCATTTTGTTCATTGTTTCCAGGAGAGCTGTTGTGAAGAGGAGCGATTCTCTTTGAAGATGAGCCTTTTAGCCAAACGCCGGTTAGCAGTTCTTATTTTATTGCATCTTCACGAAATGGAAGATAATGAAAGGAGGAGGCGTCGTCGTAGGATTTGGTCGAAAAGATGGCTTCAAGAAAGGGAAAAATTTTCTCACATTGCTTTGATGGACGAGATCAAGGAGAGAAACCCTGATGACCCGAACTATTGTACTCATTTGAATGAATAACGCCTATATAATCAATTGTCACCTCCCATTACCATCTGCCAACGACTTGACGATTTTCGTTTAAACTGAAAGATTTTCGAACGATTAACGATTAATTTATTGGCTGGACAAAAGATGCGATCAACGAGAAGCGAACGAAATCTCGTTCGTCGTTAAATCGTTAACCGTGTTTACACACAACAATAATCGTGCAAATTCGAACGTTTGAACGATTATTTGAACGATAATCGGCTCGTGTTAAACGGCCTTAAGCCTGTTCCATGTGGCAGGCATGGGGGTGTTAACAATTACATTTAATTCGCATAATCACATCAAGAAAGTAAATGGCATGGTCCAGTCTGGGGTCTGTATTTAGAGTATAGTCTTTGAACTTAATTTATTGAGGGGTCTAGTCTGAAGTCTGTATTTAGGGGTCTGCTCCGCGGTCTGTAGTAATCTTGGTGTCTGGTCGATGTATTCGTTTTGAGAACTGTTCTGGGGTCTGAATTCATTCTGAGATCTCATCTGATGTTAATTTTCTGCTTATCTGACTGATGTATTTATTTCACCCCACTTCTCTTCATAGGGAATATAACCAGCTTCTGCACTGTGGACAAGCTGGACATGGAGGAACTAGGAATCTGCTGAGAGCTGAAGGAAGGTGGCAGCACCAAGCAGCTCGAGGACCCCCTAAGTTGCATTTCTAGGTGTAGGCCACAATGTTTGCGTTATGAATACAGAGATGACAAAGAACTACAGGGTGACCATCCAGGATTGCCGCCAGTAAACTGTAAATCTGCTACCTATGTTGCTTTAAAGCTCCAGTAAGTAGCTCTAAGACCACCCCATGTTTTCACCAGAGCCGGTTGCTAGGGAGCACGGTAACATCATGCGGATTAGGGCAGCAGAAAACAGGAGTGTAAGCTCAGAGAATCTGTAGAAGCCTAATTGGCAGACAAGGGGTTAATCTAGGAACAAGCTAAGAAGTCAAAGCCATGACAATCAGTAGAAGCCTATTCAGTAGACAAGGGGTTAATCCAGGAACAAGCTAAGAAGTCAAAGCCAGGAGAATTAGTTGAAGTCTAAATAGTAGACAAGGGGTTAATCCGAGAACAAGCTAAGCAGTCAAAGCCAGGAGAATTAGTTGAAGTCTAATCAGTAGACAAAGGGTTAATCCAGGAACAGACTAAACATTCAAAGGGAGGAGAATCAGTAGAGGCCTAATCAGTAGATATGAGGTTAATCCAGGAACAAGCTAAGCAGTCAAAGCCAGGGGAATCCGCAGAAGCCTAATCAGTAGACAAGGGGTTAGTCCAGGATCAGGCTAAACATTCACAGCCAGGAGAATCAGTAGAAGCCTTATAAGTGGACAAGGGGTTAATCCAGGAACAAACTAAGCAGTCAAAGCCAGGAGAATCAGTTAAAGTCTAATCAGTAGATATGGAGTAGATCCTGAAATAAGCCTAGGTCAATTCACAGAAAGTCGAACAGAAAGGCAGTACTATTCAGAGCAAACAAAACAAACTGGAGCCTGGAATAAAAAAAAAATCACAGGCACTGACAAGCATTAGGAGTCTGATTTAAATCCCCTACCTAGATCTGGGACTGGAGGCTGAGTCACAAACCTGATTGGCCTAGCGTCCATACTCACTGATTGGCCAACCAGCAGGAGCCTGAATGCTCACCATGGCAAACCTCCTGGAATAGCTGTGTGCTGGAATATGGCTGGGTAAGATCAGGAACAGTTTGGGTGTCACACTGTGATTGGCACTGCATGTGACCACACATCCTATGAACACACACCATAGTCAGTAATGGATGATACACACAATGGTTGGCATTGCATGGAGCAGGGTACTCTACGCAGCACAATATAGCTAGCATCTAGAAGAAGAATGAGGTTCATATTATTCAATCAGGGAAGATCTTACTCCAACTTCAAAGTGAGGTTCTGCAGCAGCTGGTGGATCTATTATAAGGAATCAATTGGTCAGATCTAAAAATGAGAGTTAAACTTTCAGAAAAAATAAAAATAAAAAAATCGCCGTCTTGACCAGCCTGTCCCTCTCAGCACCTTGGAGAGTGTAAAGTCCTTCGGAGGAGCAGTAGCTGAATGCTGTGAATTATACAGGGCTTTAAATATTTTATATTCGCAGTTTACACAATTGTAAAAGACGTTTTATAAGGAGCCGTTGTGAAGAATCTTCTGATTATATTACCTGCTATAAAGACATCTTGCTCCAGGCGTGAATGGCAATTAAGACGCAGCCGCTTGTGGCTCATCAGAGTTCACAACCTACGGGCAGGATAAAGGCTTCTCATATACGACGTAAGGGAATTGTCCATCTTTATACAACATTTTTTTTACTAAATGTGTTCATGGATCCGTGCTGAATAATTTCCTCATATATCTTTATGGTGGTAAGAGTTTTGTTCTTCTGTTACAGAGCTCCGAAGCTTTTTCATCAAAATATAGTTAGAGGGTTATTTCCATCTTAGACAATGGGAGCATATCGCTAGGACATGCCCTCATTGTCTTATAGGTGCGGGTCCCAACTCTGGGAGAGAATGGAGCCAGGAAATGAACGGAGGCCGCACTACGCATGCTCAGTCGCCCTCCATTTATTTCTATGGGGCGTCCGAAAATTGCAGAGCGCTGGCTCCATAGAAATGAATGGGAGCGGTGGCCGCGCATGTTCAGTGTGTTCCTATTCATTTCTATGGGAGCAGTGGGGAGCTGCGTCTGGTGGTGGCCGGACCCCTGAGAAACCTGGGGTCCTCCAGGCACAGCGCTCCCCGCTCCGTTCTCGATATAGGTGCGGGTCCCCGCGGTGGTTCCTAGCGATATACCCCCATTGTCTAAGATCGGAATACCCCTTTAAAGGCTATGTACACCTTTGGGGGCATTGTTTTATTATTGCATTGTACTCATGTTTTGCTAAAAAATATTTTTTAAATTTAAATGTCATCCTTTTTTTCTGTACTGAGATGACATCCTCTAGTAGCACCCTTTGTATTTTCTGTCTTTACCGTCAGAACAGGAGCTGAAGGACTCCTTATCTTTGCTCTCTGACATTATAGGCACTCATTATAGCTCAGTTCTTATCTTACTGATAACAATGTGGCTTAAATAAGTGTTTATAACCTCTCAGTGGTTTAGAGATAAGGTTTATTAGATGAAAGTGAAAGTAGCAGTCACACAGCTAAAGAAATCTGTTAACCCTTTGTGACAGAACAGCTCAATATTTTTAATAAAGGCCCATTGAAAAAATATTTTTTAGCCAAAAATGAGTAACATGCAATCATAAAAACAAATTGCCTCCGAAGGTGTACATAGCCTTGAAATGGTAATGTGCTACCTACTGTTCTCACCACTCAGGGGAGCTTACACGCTATGGACACTTTTGGGGCAGTTTTTTTTTTTTTGCGTTTTACTGATCTGGGTCTAAAAATCCATTTGCTCAGTTGGTTTCTGAGAGGTTAAAAATGAGTCTATCTGCAGGCTGTTACTTTCTGTTTTCTTTTATGTGTGACTCTTATCTCTGATCTTCTGACCTCTTAAACACTCATTATAGCTCAAATGTTATCAAACTGATAACAATATGACTTAAATAAGTGGCTAAGAGTTCAGGAGATCAGAGATAAGAGCTACACAGGAGCCATCAGGTGACTGGATTCAAAGAAAACAGAATGTGACAGCTTGCAAACAGACTGATTTTTAACCCCTATAACGTAGAAATGGCTGAACATGTTTAATAAAGACCCAAAATGAATAAAATGCAATTATCAAATTAATGCCCCAGAAGGTGTACATAGCCTTTAAGAACATAACACTTTACTATTGAATTCAATGTATAATCTGAAGTAGAGATAAGCAAATCTATTCGCCGCTTCATAGATTCAATACGAATCTTGGAAATTTTCTGCTTCCGAATTTTGTGAGATTCGCTTCTTTAGATTCGAAAATGTTCTTAAGGCTTTCGCTACGTACTTGTCCGATAAATTGTACGCTAATGCTACATATCAGTTAGGCCCTATTCACACGACCGTATGTACATTTCCGCATCTTATCCGCATTTTTGCGGATAGGATGCGGAACCATACGGACCCATTCATTTTTCCATAGGAGGAAAAAAATGCGGAATGCACATCGTGTGCATTCCGCATCCCGTATCTCACGGAAGTTCTCCTGCAAAAAAAATAAAACATGTCCTATACTTGGCCACAAAATCACGTCCGTAGCCCCATTAAAGTCAATGGGTCCGCAAAATTGCGGAACACTACAGAAGACTTTCCGTATGTCTTCCATTCCGTTTTTATACGGATCAAGGAATACATACGGTCGTGTGAATGGGGCCTTACTCTATACGCTGTTGCATACGAATTCAATTAATTAGCAAACTTTTTCTGTTAGTTCATTATTCGTTCGGCAAAAGCCCGGGAAGAGAGCAGTCACCTAACCTATTGGAAGGGCTTGCTCTGATTGGCTCAGGCTCGGTAAGCCAGGGAAGAATCACTTCTGCTGCGACTGCTGAGACGAGCAGAAGCACTGTGTGTGAAGTTCTGAGAGACAGAGAACTGTTGTTGTTGAAATTGGGGTTAATTGTTCAGGGAATCCATATTACACATCAGGAATACTGAAGGGCAAGTGCAGGGCTAGTAATTAATCAGGCAGGGAGAGAGAGAGACAGGGAGAGAGACAGGGAGAGAGAGAAAGACCAGCTGCAGGGCCACAGAGTCAAGTGAAAAATGTCTGGAATGGATAAGCAATAGGGGTCCACTTCCAGCTAGACCTCAAGCTCTGAAAAAAAGGAGAAGGTGGCACAGGGCAGCAGTGCCAAAGGACCTGTAGCCGGAGCTTTTACTTGTAGTATTCGCAATACTTGGCAGGTGTTTCACCGGGCTTACCCACCAAGGCACAAAATTGTAGTGGAGGAGAAAGTAGATGAGGTAGTGGAGTGGATGGCACTCTCATCTCAGTCTCAGCCGGATGATCTGCTGTCATCTGCTGATACAGTATCCATATGTAGCCAGGGGTCAGACTCAGAGCGTTCCTCCTGCTCCACCATTCTGCTCCAGAAAAGCCCGTAATTTTCGTACGCAATTTGTACGCTCATGCGTATGTGTTCACAGAAGTTGCGTACATTTTAAAACTGAACGTTCGTTATTAGTGCGCGAATGTTCGCAAAACACAACATAATAACGTATGATTTTCACGCAGATTCGCAGAATAGATTCGTAGAATATACGAATCTTATTAAAAGTTCGACGAATATTCAGCGAAGCGAATTTTGGATGATTCACTCATCTCATAGGCTCCATCTAGTGGTGTCTACAGGCAACTAGCATGAATTAATTTACATCTACATCAAGGCAGGGAATTTGGAGTCCGAATCAGACTCCAAATTATGTTACAACCAGGGAGTACCTGTTGGTAACTGTCCAAATAATGCCAGACTGTGCCACGTGGAGGAGATACTGTGGTGCCAACTGAGGAGACTCCAACGAGAGTGTCCACACCAAGGGAAGTTAGGTGCACACCACGTCATGGTAGAGAGCAAACAGCTGTCCTTAAAGAGACAGCATTGCTGTTGGATTACACTGATGGATTATTGACAGGGTTGCACATAAACTTTCTGTAATTTCCCAAGACAAACACATTGCCACTGCTCTGACCTGCTCAAATTTTATTACAGCAGAGCTGGGTTGTTCTGACAGTAAAATATTGAATTACATCCAAAGCAAGCTTTCACTATTTTCTATGGGTATTACCGCCAGTCACTATGAAGAGTGGTCAGCAGGTGATACCAGCTGTAACTGAGCTTAACAGGAGCACCACACTGCTGGCACAAGTGCAACGCCGAGGTCTATACACACATAAAACATCTAAGGTTTCCTTCCATCTATAAAGATAACTATACAACATGATTTTCCTGTGATAATACTACCACCATTGTGTAAGCATATAAAATCCGACACTCACTTCCAGTAACAGTCCCATAAATATAGATATGCTTTCTATAGTATATGACTTTTATCTGAAAACAATCCTCGCCCTCGCAATGAACCGCCGGCCTATACTTTGATGTGTAATATGTGCATTGTGTATAGGGGTCATTTGAAATTTCCTGCAGCTATTTCAGTCAATGTTTTGGTGCTATGTACAGGTTCCACATTCCACGGTAATTGGTGGGCGGCACTTTTATCTTACAAAGCTTCATGGGATCTGCCAGGGGAACAGCGAGAGAGGGTCATGTACTTATATTGCTTTAAGGTGTAAGGGGTGCGCAGATCAATGCAAACAGAAATACAGAATCTACACCATTCGAATATAATGATCCAGAGAAAGCATCATTATAGTAGACACGGTTATTCTTGTACTGTACATAGGAGCAGTATCATAAGTTACAATACTGTAAGTTATAATTATACTATAAGGTATAATTATTGTAGTTATATCCTTGTACATAGGAGCAGTATTATAGTAGTTATATTCTTGTACATAGGAGGCAGTATTATAGTAGTTATATTCTTGTACATAGGAGCAGTATTATAGTAGTTATATTCTTGTACATAGAAGGCAGTATTATAGTAGTTATATTCTTGTACATAGGAGGCAGTATTATAGTAGTTATATTCTTGTACATAGGAGCAGTATTATAGTAGTTATATTCTTGTACATAGGAGGCAGTATTATAGTAGTTATATTCTTGTACATAGGAGCAGTATTATAGTAGTTATATTCTTGTACATAGAAGGCAGTATTATAGTAGTTATATTCTTGTACATAGGAGCAGTATTATAGTAGTTATATTCTTGTACATAGGAGGCAGTATTGTAGTAGTTATATTCTTGTACATAGGAGCAGTATTATAGTAGTTATATTCTTGTACATAGGAGGTAGTATTATAGTAGTTATATTCTTGTACATATGAGCAGTATTATAGTAGTTATATTCTTGTACATAGGAGCAGTATTATAGTAGTTATATTCTTGTGCATAGGAGGCAGTATTATAGTAGTTATATTCTTGTACATAGGAGCAGTATTATAGTAGTTATATTCTTGTGCATAGGAGGCAGTATTATAGTAGTTATATTCTTGTATATAGGAGGCAGTATTATAGTAGTTATATTCTTGTACATTGGAGGTAGTATTATGGTAGTTATATTCTTGTACATAGAAGGCAGTATTATAGTAGTTATATTCTTGTGCATAGGAGGCAGTATTATAGTAGTTATATTTTTGTGCATAGGAGGCAGTATTATAGTAGTTATATTCTTGTACATAGGAGGCAGTATTATAGTAGTTATATTCTTGTATATAGGAGGCAGTATTATAGTAGTTATATTCTTGTACATTGGAGGTAGTATTATAGTAGTTATATTCTTGTACATAGGAGCAGTATTATAGTAGTTATATTCTTGTACATAGGAGCAGTATTATAGTAGTTATATTCTTGTACATAGGAACAGTATTATAGTAGTTATATTCTTGTACATAGGAGCAGTATTATAGTAGTTATATTCTTGTACATAGGAGCAGTATTATAGTAGTTATATTCTTGTACATAGGAGCAGTATTATAGTAGTTATATTCTTGTTCATAGGAGCAGTATTATAAATGTATGTATATATAGATTTACATCACACACTCCTCCTGACTTAACGAGCCTTTCATGTCATATCGAAATCCAGTAGTACTTGTACATAGGAGCAGTATTACAGTAGTTATATTCTTGTACATAGGAGACAGTATTATAGTAGTTATATTCTTGTACATAGGAGACAGTATTATAGTAGTTATATTCTTGTACATAGGAGCAGTATTATAGTAGTTATATTCTTGTACATAGAAGCAGTATTATAGTAGTTATATTCTTGTACATAGGAGCAGTATTATAGTAGTTATATTCTTATACATAGGAGCAGTATTATAGTAGTTATATTCCTGTACATAGCAGCAGTATTATAGTAGTTATATTCTTGTACATAGGAGCAGTATTATAGTAGTTATATTCTTGTATATAGGAGCAGTATTATAGTAGTTATATTCTTGTACATATGAGCAGTATTATAGTAGTTATGTTTTTGTAAATAGCAGCAGTATTATAGTAGTTATATTCTTGTACATAGGAGCAGTATTATAGTAGTTATATTCTTGTACATATGAGCAGTATTATAGTAGTTATGTTTTTGTAAATAGCAGCAGTATTATAGTAGTTATATTCTTGTATATATTGCACAATATTATAGTATTGTTTGTTCTTTTCCATAGTGGGTAAATTAGATCACAAGTCTTCAATGCAAGATCTGACACTAGACCTCTCACTCTCAGCTATCATTATTGATTGTTTCAGTCTTTAGTACATATGGTGCAGAAAGGTTATTTGGGCTACTTTAGACCTATGTGCGACCAAAACCCCAGCTATGCTTAGTTATGGCCCAGTTAACCTCAGGGCTTTAGCAGTGGCGTACATAGAAAAGTAAGGGCCCCATAGCAAGGATCAGACCAGGCCCCCACACAGGACAGAAGGGTCTCTGTCTAAACCCCTTTCAGTGACCCTTGGGCCATTTTCCCACTGCCTCATTTGCTGTCAGTTGTTTCTTTAGAGGGTAGAGTCATGACCAAGTTTTCACCTTCAGTAGAAGAGGAGATGATCCTAACTAAGACTGGGCCCCCTCTTGCCCTGGGCCCCATAGCAGTCGCATGGTCTGACGCTATGGTACTTACTCCCAAGGGCTTCAGTATATACTGTATGAGCGTGAATATTCCCACATTGTGCAGGAAGAGCCCAGTATATGACGTGCAACCTATAATACCTCCATGGTTTGCATCAAGCATGATATCCATTACTGTTCTGATGAATAAATGCTGCCCTGTGTTATATATTGTGTGACACCCCTGCAGAGGCTTGAAACCTTCGGGACCCTGATGCAATATCTGAAATAGGGACCCCAATTATCACATGCTGTCCTCTTATATTATGCAGAGGGGTTGATGGTCCCCTCCATATATGCCCTTATATAGCATGCAGATGGATATATCTGAAGGTAGCTACAGATAGCAGATTTTTCTAAGGGCTGATCTAAACTATATAAAGTAGATCACCAAATTTGACTGGACCTCCAAAAATATTTAAAGGAAATCTGTCACCAGGATAATCGCTATTGAAGTAAAGCCATGTCCTAATAGCACTTAGTACCTTATTTCCAGATGTGCCTTTGTTTCAGCAATAGACATTTTCTATCTTCTGAAAATGCAGTTTATTTGGGATGCAAATGAGCCAGTAAGGGGCCCGGAGGGGCGTCACTCAGGAAGGAACCCAGGCATCATATTCCAGCCATAACTCCGCCCCCTTTTCCCTGCTCCCAGCATGAGGGCGGGCTTGGGCACTAGCAGGAGGCGTGCCTGGGCTCCTTCCTGCAGGAGTGACGCCCCTCTGGGCACTTTACTGGCTCATTTGCATACTAAATAAACTGAATTTTTAGAAGATAGAAAACATGTATTGCTGAAACAAAGGCACATCTGGAAATAAGGTGCTAAGTTCTATTAGGCCATGGCTTTACTTCAATAGCGATTATCCCTGCGACAGATTTTCTTTAATGTCTATGCCAATCTTAAAGGACCCCCTAATGAATGCAGTGATATTCCTTTAATCCAGGATCGATATGTCATACAGGATTATAACATATTTTGGATAAATAGACACAAAAAGTAATATAAACTATACTATAATAGAGAAAATAGTATTAGAAAATAATAGAAACTATAATATAATGATATATAACATAATTATTAGGGCCAACCACCCAAAACCACCTGAAATGTTGACACCATATCTGATGACATCATCCCTTTCTGGATGATCGGATGTCAGATTACAGGATTTTTCCTATGATAACGATGTAATTCCTGGTATCTCCTTAATTAAAATACATGAGAATGAGTCAATTTTTCTTTCCGGAAACTGGCTAATGTTCTGTGACATACGGCTTGAGCTTTTCACGCCTCTGGGGGCTATTCTTGTATTTTAGAGGGTGCTGTGCTATGTTACACACAAGGAACCAGTGCAGGCTTCACACTGGTGATCATCTGCTTGTTTCTGGGCAAATGAACTGATCTGTGTAACAGATGTACCCCGAGGGACTCACAAAAACCCAGGGGGTAGGTGGGGGGCAGTGGGACGTAGCAGGCATCATGAGCCGAGACAATGGGCAGCTTTGGCTGGAATGTATTGGATGACAGCATGCAGAGATCCAACAGCCGTTCGCTACCAGCTGTGACGAGTGGTGGTGCGGGGGGGAGGTTGGCATAAATGAGCCGGTGCGAATTGGGATACAACAGAGTACTGTATGCCTACAGGAGAAGGGGGATGCCAATACCATGAATGACTTATGCATCTCATGCAGCCCGTGGCAAGTGCGGTGATGGAGCACGACAAATGCCTGAAGATGGCTGGAGCAGCTCTCTGCAAGGAACATTATAAATGAGCAGAACAGCAGCTCCTACGGCGGGGATAGGGGAGGATGTCATTGACAAAATGCTTTATGGACAGTTTTAAGGAAATAAAAGATGGAATTACATTATTCTTTCTGGAAACAGCTCTATAGATTATAGTCACTTAAAGGGGTTGCCCCATCTGGGAAATTTTTGGTTTTCCTCTTTAAAAGTCCCACCCCTAGGACCCACTCCTATCTCCAGAACAGGGCCTTGAAGTGAAAGGAGCAAGTGAAAGCAAGCTACTCCTGGGCAGAGTCCTCTCCATTCCCTGCTATGGAATGTCTGAAAATTGGAAGCCCCATAGCAGTGAATGGAGAAAACACTGCGCAATCGCGGCTATTGCTTGATTGATTACTGTGAGACATCTAAAAAAAGCCAGTGCTGAAGTCCTAATGGAGTGAACGGAGAGAACACTGCGCATGCGCGGCCATTCTTCCATTCATTGCTATGAAACTTCTGGAAAAAAAACAGTGGTGAAGTCCTATAGAAATGAATGGAAAGAATACTGCACACGCACGGCCATTCTTCCATTCATTGCTATAAAACTTCTGAAAAAACCCAACGCTGAAGTCCTATAGAAATGAATGGAAAGAACGCTGCGCACGCGCGGCCATTCTTCCATTTATTGCTATGAGACTTTAAAAAGAAAACAGTGCGTAAGTCTTATAGGAGTGAATGGACAGAACACTGCGCATGCGCGGCCATTCTTCCATTCATTGCTATGAGACTTCAGAAAAAAGCCAGTGCTCAGGTCCTTTAGGAGTGAACGGAGAAAACACTGCACGTGCACGGCTACTGCTCGATTGATTTCTGTGAGACTTCTGAAAAAAGCCAATGCTGAGGTCCTTTAGGAGTGAACAGAGCAAACACTGCGCATACACGGCCATTCTTCTATTCACTGCTATGAGACTTCTGAAAAATGTCAGTGGTGACATTCTATATGAATTCATGGAGAGAACACTGCGCATGAGCGGCCATTTTTCCACTAATTGCTATAAGACTTTTCAAAAACGCCAGTGGTGAAGTCCTATAGGAGTGAATAGAGAACACTGCACATGCGCGGCCATTCTTCATGGACCTCCCTTACAATGTGCCGTTGAACCCACTCAGATCTGCCAGGTACGAATGTTACCTTTGTACCTCCTAAGGCATACTTACCAATGTTTCAGTTGGCAAAATTGGGGAATATTAGCCCCGCCCCTGGGAACGACCTGGCTCAGCCTAGGAACACCCACTTATGGGTGGGGTTTGAGTTAGCCCAGCCCATTTTTTGGCCCAGTACAGCACAAATTTGTCGGGACTGTCTCTGAAAATCAGGGACAGTCCCGGCAAATTCGATACATTTGGCAATTATGCTATAGCTATGCCAGCGTCTCGTCTATGGACCAGGCGACTTTAGGGTTTTTCTATCAGAGGGTTTAGTACTTTATACGGCAACTTAGCCCGATGCTATAAGGCTCTGGTCGCACCAGTTAATTTTCGAAGGGATGCTAGCAGATTTGGTGGTCATCAAGCGTACAATATTTTTACACCTATATCATTTGAGGTCTAGAGCAGAAACCTTTGGATTAGGCGATTTGTAGGCCTTGTTGCCCATAGCAACCAGAGTTCAGCTTTACCACTGTGGCAAAGTGAAAGCTGCACTGTGATTGGTTGTTATGGGTAACAAGGTCAATTTTGATAAGGCTCCTCACTTACTGGACCTCATATAAGGCAGTAGTTACCTCATAATCTTCTTTCTATCCTTGTAGAGAAAGAATTAAAGGGGTTTTCCAGGTCTCAGATATTGACTAGCTTCAGAATAGGTCAGCCAGTGGCGTAACTATAGGGGTCGCAGCGGTCGCAGTTGCGACCGGGCCCCTAAGCCAGGGGGGCCCAGGGGCCCCCCATGCCACTGGTGCTAAACTTTTCCCTTTATAAGATGCAGCGCATCTTATAAAGGGAATACTAGCGAGCCTGCAGGAGGAGGGGGAGTGAAGCGCTGGTAGCGCTGTATTGTACTTACCCCTCCTCCTGCTTGCTCTTCCTGAGGCCGGCGCTGCTGTGTCCTGACTGCCTGCAGCGTCAGGACGTACAGAGCGCCCTCTAACCTGACGCTGCAGGAGGTCAGGTGACTTCAGCGCGGGCCCCTGGAAGAGGAGAGAGCGGGGACACAGCCAGGACCGGAGGTAAGTTTTTTTTTTTGTCTTGTCTGATCTGAGGTCTGAAGTGGGGGCAGAATGGGGGGATCTGAAAAGGTGGGGGCAGAATGGGGGGATCTGAAAAGGTGGGGGCAGAATGGGGGGATCTGAAAACGTGGGGACAGAATGGGGGATCTGAAAAGGTGGGGACAGAATGGGGGATCTGAAAAGGTGGGGACAGAATGGGGGGATCTGAAAAGGTGGGGACAGAATGGGGGATCTGAAAAGGTGGGGACAGAATGGAGGATCTGAAAAGGTGGGGACAGAATGGGGGGATCTGAAATGGTGGTGACAGAATGGGGGGATCTGAAATGGTGGGACTGAATGGGGACCAAAAAGGGGAGTCTAAAATGGGGGCCAGAAAAGCGGTTCTGACATGGGGCCAGAAAGAGAGTCCTATATGGGGGCCACAAGAGTATGATATGGGGCCAGAAGGGGGGGGGGTCTGATTGGGGATCTACTTAGAGGTCTGAAGGAGGTCTGATTAGGGGCCTGAAGGGTCTGACTGGGGGTCTAGAGGGTTCTGATTGGAGGTCTAATGGGGGTCTGGAGGTCTGATTGGGGGTCTGATTGAGGGTCTGGAGGTCTAATGAGGGTCTGATTGGGGGTCTAGAGGTCTGATAGGGGGTCTGGAGGTCTAATGAGGGTCTGATAGGGGGTCTGGAGGTCTAATGGGGGTCTGATTGGGGGTCTGGAGGTCTAATGGGGGTCTGATTGAGTGTCTGGAGGTCTAATGAGGATCTGATAGGGGGTCTGAGGGTCTTATTGGGGCTTGGGAGGTCTACTGAGGGTTAGATATGGGAGTTTGGAGGTCTAATGGGGGTCTGGAGATAGGGGGTCTCATCTGGGGTTTGATATGGGGATCTAATCTGAAAGGTAAGGGGGGTACTGTTTTTCTGTGTGGTGCCAGTATTTTCAGGGGGGCTGTTTCTGCAGTATAATATTGGGCGGCGGGCAGGGTGAGATGTTGAGAAGGTGAGAGGATGATGGAAAAGTAGGAAAGTAAGATGTCTGTTTGTTGAACTCTTCAGAGAGGAGGCACGGCTGAAAGAAGTCACCATGGCGGTCTGGTCTGACAGGAGAAGAGGAGGAAAGAGAACGTCTACATCAGAGAAGAGAAGTCACTGGATGTAAGAGGTACATATGTGGCGCTGTATGACCTTGTATGCTCTGTAGTGCTGTATGAAATGTTTTCCAAGTCTGTCTTTGAAGGGGTTGTCTTTTTTTTTTGTACGAGCGCTGCTTTCTCTGCTCTGTTTACTGCTCTTCACTGCAAATTCTATGGCAAGCAGGTGAACAGAGCAGAGAAAGCAGCTCTCATATGAGCTCTGCCCTCTCTTCAAACAGCTGATCGTCACGGGTGCCGGAGGACCCTGGCCGATCTGATATTGATGACCTATCGTGAGGATAGGTCATCAGTAGTAAAAAGAGGACAACCCCTTTAACAGTAGGACTGGAGGGAAGGGATTAGGTTGAGAATTTGGCATGGGGGGGGTGTTTCAATATTTGCCTTGGGCATCAGAAAAGCTAGGTGCACCAGCGCCGGGGGAGGGGGGCCCAAGCTGAACTGTTGCACCAGGGCCCATGAGCCTTTAGCTACGCCCCTGGTCAGCCATATCAGATCAGTGGGGGTCCGACTCCCGAAATCCGTGCAGATCCACAGCCTCTTCAAACAGTGACATCAGCCTCTTCCTAAATCAGTGATGTCACATTCATTGGTCACATGACCTAGTCACAGCTCCGTCCCATTCAAGTGAATGAGCGTGGGCTGCAGTACCGAGCACAGCCACTATACAATGTACAGCGCTGTACTGGGTATGCTGTGAAGAGGACGCCGCACTCACCGGGGTGCCTCAGCCTCTTCAAACAGATAATTGACAGGGCTGCCGGGTGTCAGCAAAATATCTAATGGGACCCCCTACCTACCATGTATCATTTATAGTACCATTCTTATGTGGCCGGGGGTCCGTTGGGCTTCCTAAGACACCAAGGACCAGCAGACACTGCCCTCTTTGCACTCCCTATATCTATGCCCTTGCAAAAATGGAAATCAGCTCCCCTACTCAGTTTTTGGTCGGCTTGTACTCTGAAAAAGCAAAGCTGCAGTGTAAAGCATGGGGAATGATTAAACAGCAGTATCGGCCTCTGATGACACAGGAGATTTCACACAATAGAGATAACAGTAGAGCCATTTTGCTTTGCTCATTCGAAGCCTGTACAGAGCTCAAAAATTAAAAGACCCCAGAACATCAATTATTCAATCCACTAATTACATAAGGAAAACATTGCCTGTAGGTGCAAAATTACACATAAAAGCAATTAGCACTAATGCCTTTAATATTGGTTGGAAAGTGATTGGATGAGGCCAGTGCAGGAGATTGCTCTTGTGTACTATGCAACTGAAGGAATTTTTTAAAGGGACACTGAAGCCAGGGGAGAAACCTTGTAATTCGGTGATGTCCGTCACAGCTCTGTGTATAAATGTCCGAAACGACTGGGTTAATGGAGTCAATGGAGAAAGGATCAATCGTAGTTTTAAGTCGTTCCGTTCAGAAGGCAGTACCTGGATGTCATAGTGCTGGCACTGGGCTTGTGCCCATCTGGTCGACAGCGGGGTTGCAGGTACAGCCGCTCTTCTGCCTCAGTAAAAAATAAGAGAAACTGCTAATCTCTCTTATGTAGGGGTGTAACTATGGCAGGTGCAGAGGAAAGGGCCACATCTGGGCCCTGGTGACCAAATGCCCTTCTTCAGAGGTCACCAATGGAAAATAGTAGGTGGGGGCCCTTTTTGCGAATTTTACATTGTGGCCCAGGAACCTCAATGTCTGACATGAACATTAGGCTACATTTACACGACCGTATACGTTTTGCGGTACGCAAATCGTGGATCTGCAAAATATGGATGCAGTCCATGTGCATCCCACACATTTTGTGAGTCCCAAAGAAAAAATTGCGAGTCCCAAAGAAAAAAGCGTGCCTTGTGACAAGACCACTGCGCATCACACATACGGCCAGGCAATCCTCCAATGCACCATTAATTAGAGCCCCTGATGCTAAAAGGAATGCCCCCAAAGTGACAGGACCAATAAATACCTTCTCCCCATTCCCTTGCTGATGGTTTCCTTTCCTCTTATAATTGCAATTAAAAAGGGATTCTACAGGATTTTTACATTAATGGCCTATTCTCAGAATAGGCCATCAATATCAGATCGGCAGGGGTCCAGGATGTATTATCAGCTGTTTAATTTTAGGTTTGGTGCCAGCGCTACACAGCTCCTTCCATTGTGCAGTGGACAGGGCTGGCTGCATTTCTGCCCCTATTCACTTTAACGGGAGCAGCACTGCAGTTACCAGCTCCGTAGTCTAGATAATACATGGATCTGTGTAGTACCGGCGCAGTATCCCAGACCTGGGGTATCTGCCATTGTTGTGTAATGTATTGTTCTGCATGTATTAGCTGTCTATTACAGCAGAGGAGGTAATCATTGGCAATGGTTGGCAGGAACAAGGCTAACCACCCTATTCCTCCACTCTGGGTAGGAGTGGGCTAGTCCTGCTTCCCGTCAGGAGGAGGAGTTCCAGTCTAGCTAGAGGAGAAAGAAGTTCTAGTTCAGATAGATGGGGAGTGAGGAAGCACATGTCAGAGCTCCTACTCCTAGGAACCATATTCCCCTACAAGACCTACACTCCAAAGGGACGTCCAGCTGTAACAGCTGATCTACGAGGCTGAGGAAGTACATGTCAGAGCTCCTACTCCTAGGAACCATATTCCCCTGTGAGACCAACACTCCAGATGGATGTCCAACTGTAACAGCTGATATTCGGGATTGAGGAAGCACATGTCAGAGCTCCTACTCCTAGGAATCATATTCCTCTGAGAGACCAAAACTGCAGAGAGATGTCCAGCTGTAACAACTGATCTGTGGGACTGAGGAAGTACCTGATAGAGCTCCTACTCCTAGGAACCCTATTCCCCTGCGAGACCAACACTCCAGAGGGATGTCCAGCTGTTAGAGCCGAAATGCAGGAAGTGTCTTGGACTACCATAATTGACAACTGTCCCAACTTTGCAGCAACGGTCACTGATTTTCAGGGACAGACCCTTCAAATTTAGGTTGTCTTAATGTAAGACTCGCCAAGTAATTTCCGGACAGGGCTGGGACATTCTCAGGGGCAGGGCTTAGATGCAGCAGGTAGTCTGAGAACAGATACGTCCATCTTGGATGAGGAGTCTGGGAATTGGTAAATTTGCAGGTGAAAATGTGAAAAGGAGGGTGCCAGGTAAGTGTTTTGTTTGTTCTGAAGTTAATGTGATTTTTCTAGGAGGGTCACTATGGAGAGTGTGCGACAAGCACAAGAATTTTGATATGACGACAGTGAAATTCTACTAATCCAGCATTTGATCCACAAGAAATTCTGGCAATTCGGTATTTGTTGCCAACATCAAACTACATGATCGTCTAGAACACGGATGCCCAACCTGCGGCCCTCCAGCTGCTGCAAAACTACAAATCCCAGCATGCCCGGACAGCCTACAGCTATTAGCCTACAGCAGGACATGAAGGAAGTTGTAGTTTGACAACAGCTGGAGGGCCGCAGGTTGAGCATTCCTGGTCTAGAACTTTCCAATACCAGAAGTAGCCCCGAAAAGAGAGATCCTCATCAATATTATACATTTTCTATTGCCAACATCTGATAAAATATATTTCATCCAAAAAATTTACTCAGCCGAGGGTAAATAGGTTCCTGTACGAAAGAGTTAAAAGAAGAAATTCGAAGGGGCAGATTACGAAATTGTATAAAAGAGGAACTTCCTTGTTGCCCCTAGCAACCAATCAAGTCGCAGCTTTTATTTTTCACAAGTGCTATAAGGAATGAGAGCTGCACTGTGGGTGGTTGATATGGGCATCAAACAGATTTTTTCTTTTCGTCAGTCTCATAAATCTGCCCCAAATTTCTGTATCACAATCAGATCACACATTTCCACCTCTTCCTCGTAGCTAAATAAAAATACATCCGCCAGCCATAATTCTCCATGAAATGGTAATGTGATCGTTCACGTCCAGCACATGACGTGAACTTTTGCCGCCATCACACGTCCTCTCCCTCCGTCTAACTTTTAACAACCATTTGGTATCATTACTAATCTAAAATGGTTGAATAACAAGAGAAAAAGACGGAAATTACACCGCCGCGATTCTCCGGGAAGACTTTTACCTGGATTTATGGTGCCGTTCACGCTCAAAATTAGGGGCATATGTCTTATGTATGCATCATTTATTAGTGCACAGGGCTATTGTAGTGGAAATTAGCCCAAAAAAAAAAGAATATGTATCGGGGGCCTGAAATAAAAGGTCATTATACGCAGGATTTTGCATATTAAATGAGTGAATTCATCATGGTAGAATATTTAATGTGTTTACAGGCTCCATAAAAGAAACTAACGGAGAGGACAATACTACCGCCGATATTAGGAAATTTAAAAAAAATAAGTATATTCTTCCTTTAATTGATCTTTTGATGATCCAGAAATGTAAATCTGGCACTTGTTTCTAACACAGAGCTACGTGATGATATCAAGGCAAAAGAAGACAGAATATAATACTATTTACTGTATATACTGAATGTCTTCCTGGCCCCAATGTGGGGTACAGATAGCAAATATTCTTGTCTCTCCTTTTCTCACTCTTTCCTTTAAAGCTCTTTAATGCAAGGGACACTGACATGCATAGCTATGAGTAAACGCATGGTTGACGGTGTCAACAAAGTAAAATAAAAAAGCTCCAAAAATTGGCCCTTATTCAGGGCAGATACCTGCTGGTGTTTACGCACATGATAGTATTGGAAAAAGCAGTGGCTTGTTCTAAACAAGCGGCCCAAAAATTATGCCTTTAAATGGGCAGATGCCTGCCTATGATTATACACACACGGTAGTATTGGAAAAAGCAGTGGCTTGTTCTGAACAAGCAGTCCAAAATTGAAGCCTTAATGAGAGCAGATGCCTGCCACACATGGTAGCATCCAAAAAAGCAATGGCTTTTTTCTGAACAAATCCCAAAATTCTCCTTTTTTGTGAGGAGCAGTATGGAACCTGATAGACATGAGGTATCTATCTGTGCAGGGGTAGTAATAGCGGAAGAAGCAGTAGCACACCTGACACACAAGGCAGGAGATGGGCAGCTATTTAGGGTAGTTGTAGTGGGAGCAGCAGTACAGTATGGAACCTGAAAGAAAAGGCAGTAGATGTGCAGCTGAGTAGAAGAAGTAGCAGTAGGGCAGTAGCAGCTGCGGCAGTTTAAAAAAAAAACAAAAAAAAAACATATACATTGTTGGATATGCTGGAAAATATGCTTATTATACACCAGGGGTCCCCAAACTACGGCCTGCGGGCCGCATGCAGCCCCCTGAGGCCATTTACCCAGCCCCCGCCGCACTTCTATTTTTTCCTGGCGGATAAAATAAAAAACTCTTACCTCTCCTGCACTGCGGATCCGCTCAGGCGCTCCTCTGTCTTCTCTGCCCGTGCTGCACTGTCCTGACCGGGTGCAGCGTCAGGACGTAGTGTGCGCACTCTGAGAAGACAGAGGAGCGCCGGAGCGGAGCCGCAGCGCAGGAGAGGTAAGAGAGGTTTTTATTTTATTCTAATGGGGGCAGAGTGGGCTGATCTGAGGTCTGATGGGGGCTCAGTGGGCTGATCTGAGGTCTGATGGGGCACAGTGGGCTGATCTGAGGTTTAATGGGGGCACAGTGGGCTAATCTGAGGTCTGATGGGGGCACAAGGGGCTGATCTGAGGTCTGATGGGGCAGAGTGGGCTGATCTGAGGTCTGATGGGGGCAGAATGGGCTGATCTGAGGTCTGATGGGGGCAGAGTGGGCTGATCTGAGGTCTGATGGGGGCACAGTGGGCTGATCTGAGGTCTGATGGGGGCAAAACGTTTGTTTTTTTAACTTTAAAATAAGATATATGCAGTGTGCATAGGGATTTGTTCATAGTTTTTTTTTATCGTCCGGCCCTCCAACTGTCTGAGGGACAGTGAATTATACACACAGTGCACATAGGTATGTCTGGGATGTGACATGTAATAAAGACACACAGTGCACACAGGAATGTCTGGGATATGACATGTAATACACACACACAGTGCACACAGGTATGTCTGGGATGTGACATGTAATACAGACACACAGTGCACACAGGTATGTCTGGGATGTGACATGTAATACAGACACACAGTGCACACAGGTATGTCTGGGATATGACATGTAATACAGACACACAGTGCACACAGGTATGTCTGGGATGTGACATGTAATACAGACACACAGTGCACACAGGTATGTCTGGGATGTGACATGTAATACACACACAGTGCACACAGGTATGTCTGGGATGTGACATGTAATACACACACAGTGCACACAGGTATGTCTGGGATGTGTGTACAATAGAGATGAGCGAGCATACTCGTCCGAGCTTGGTGCTCGTTCGAGTATTACGGTACTCGTAAGTGCTCGCTGCTCGGACGAGTATCTCGCCATGCTCGAGGAAATGGCAACTTCCGCATCGTGCATTTTTGGCGCCTATAAACCCAGCCAATCACAAGCCAGGAGACTCTGCGGTACACTCAGCATCACGTGGGGCCCTTACATGTCGATAGCAGGGGTTGGCTGGCCTGATCAGGTGACCCTGGAATATACTACTGACTGGCCGCGGTGCTCGGCTCAGATGCTGTCTGGATGTCGTTAGGGATAGAGCTGCTGCGTTTCAGGCAGGGCCGGTTTTAGACAAAGTGTGGCCCTGGGCAAAATTGAAAGTGGGGCCCCAAATCATGAAATATTGGACCAAATGTCTGACAGGACTTTGTAGGCACAGACAGCGGTTGCAACCACAGCAGCTGATTGTAGACTGCCACATTATAGCTCTTCAGCCTTTTTACTGTAAGCTGCTGATCCTGCAGCCTCTTTGGGTATGTTCACAGTATTTTCTGTGCTTAAAAAACCTAATGCAGAATCTGCATCAGGTTTTTTTTAGACACAGTGTTATGGGGGATCTGTGGATGACACTGTTATGGGGGATCTGTGGATGACACTGTTATGGGGGATCTGTGGATGACACTGTTATATGGGATCTGTGGATGACACTGTTATGGGGGATCTGTGAATGACACTGTTATGGGGGATCTGTGGATGACACTGTTATGGGGATCTGTGGAGGACACTTATGGGGATCTGTGGATGACACTGTTATGGGGGATCTGTGGATGACACTGTTATGGGGGATCTGTGGATGACACTGTTATGGGGGATCTGTGGATGACACTGTTATGGGGGATCTGTGGATGACACTGTTATGGGGGATCTATGGATGACACTGTTATGGGGGATCTGTGGATGACACTGTTATGGGGGATCTGTGGATGACACTGTTATGGGGGATCTGTGGATGACACTGTTATGGGGGATCTGTGGATGACACTGTTATGGGGGATCTGTGGATGACACTGTTATGGGGGATCTGTGGATGACACTGTTATGGGGGATCTGTGGATGACACTGTTATGGGGATCTGTGGAGGACACACTGTTATGGGGGATCTGTGGATGACACTTATGAGGATCTGTGGATGACACTGTTATGGGGATCTGTGGAGGACACTGTTATGGGGGATCTGTGGAGGACACTGTTATGGGGGATCTGTGGAGGACACTGTTGGATGGAGGGGGATCTGTGGAGGACACTGTTATGGGGGATCTGTGGGGACTGTTGGGGATCTGGGAGGACACTGTTATGGGGATCTGTGGATGACACTGTTATGAGGTTCTGTGGATGACACTGTTATGGGGGATCTGTGGATGACACTGTTAAACATTGTTCTGGGGATCTATGGATGATGCTGTTATTGCGGATGTCGCTGTGATACGGCCACAATGTGTGACATAGCTTTACAGATGCCCTGGTCTGCCCCCCCCCCCCCCCCAAAAGCACTGAAAAAAAAGACACTGCTAATTTGGACCTCAGGTTCTTAATCTATACCCCCCCCCCCCCATTAACACTGCAGACCACCTAAACAATGCTGTCTTCAATAGTTTAACTAGAGCCCTCAATGGCCCAGACAGCTTGCGGTAACTGAACGAAGCACGGACACATCACAAGCACGCTGTTTGGTGGTGTCCTAAAAGTGCTGCAGACCTAGCTCATACTGGAGTTACAGGGAGCTCAGACACCGCTCACAGAGGGGGCACACACTGGGAGCACAGAGGCACAGAAGGGGGCACAGGGAGCGCACAGAGGGGGCGCAGGATGCTCACACAGAAGGGGGCACATGGAGCGCACAGAGGGGGCGCAGGAAGCTCACACAGAAGGGGGCACAGGGAGCGCACAGAGGGGGCGCAGGACGCTCACACAGAAGGGGGCACATGGAGCGCACAGAGGGGGCGCAGGACGCTCACACAGAAGGGGGCACAGGGAGCGCACAGAGGGGCGCAGGACGCTCACACAGAAGGGGGCACATGGAGCGCACAGAGGGGTAGCAGGACGCTCACACAGAAGGGGGCACATGGAGCGCACAAAGGGGGCGCAGGACGCTCACACAGAAGGGGGCACATGGAGCGCACAGAGGGGGCGCAGGACGCTCACACAGAAGGGGGCACAGGGAGCGCACAGAGGGGGCGCAGGACGCTCACACAGAAGGGGGCACATGGAGCGCACAGAGGGGTAGCAGGACGCTCACACAGAAGGGGGCACATGGAGCGCACAAAGGGGCGCAGGACGCTCACACAGAGGGGGGCGCAGGACGCTCACACAGAGGGGGCGCAGGACGCTCACACAGAGGGGGCGCAGGACGCTCACACAGAGGGGGCGCAGGACACTCACACAGGGGGGGCGCAGGACGCTCACACAGAGGGGGGCGCAGGACGCTCACACAGAGGGGGGCGCAGGACGCTCACACAGAGGGGGGCGCAGGACGCTCACACAGAGGGGGCGCAGGACGCTCACACAGAGGGGGCGCAGGACGCTCACACAGAGGGGGCGCAGGACGCTCACACAGAGGGGGCGCAGGACGCTCACACAGAGGGGGCGCAGGACGCTCACACAGAGGGGGGGCGCAGGACGCTCACACAGAGGGGGGGCGCAGGACGCTCACACAGAGGGGGGGCGCAGGACGCTCACACAGAGGGGGTCGCAGGACGCTCACACAGAGGGGGGCGCAGGACGCTCACACAGAGCCCAGGGGCGCAGGACGCTCACAGAGGGGGTCGCAGGACGCTCACACAGAGGGGGTCGCAGGACGCTCACACAGAGGGGGGCGCAGGACGCTCACCACAGAGGGGGACGCAGGACGCTCACACAGAGGGGGGCGCAGGATGCTCACACAGAGGGGGGCGCAGGACGCTCACACAGAGGGGGGCGCAGGACGCTCACACAGAGGGGGGCGCAGGACGCTCACACAGAGGGGGCGCAGGACGCTCACACAGTGTGGGGACGCTCACACAGAGGGGGTCGCAGGACGCTCACAACAGAGGGGGTCGCAGGACGCTCACACAGAGGGGGGCGCAGGACGCTCACACAGAGGGGGGCGCAGGACGCTCACACAGAGGGGGGCGCAGGACACTCACACAGAGGGGGGCGCAGGACGCTCACACAGAGGGGGGCGCAGGACGCTCACACAGAGGGGGGCGCAGGACGCTCACACAGTGTGGGGACGCTCACACAGCAGGACGCTCACACAGAGGGGGTCGCAGGACGCTCACACAGAGGGGGTCGCAGGACGCTCACACAGAGGGGGTCGCAGGACGCTCACACAGAGGGGGTCGCAGGACGCTCACACAGAGGGAGTCGCAGGACGCTCACACAGAGGGGGTCGCAGGACGCTCACACAGAGGGGGTCGCAGGACGCTCACACAGAGGGGGTCGCAGGACGCTCACACAGAGGGGGTCGCAGGACGCTCACACAGAGGGGGTCGCAGGACGCTCACACAGAGGGGGTCGCAGGACGCTCACACAGAGGGGGTCGCAGGACGCTCACACAGAGGGGGTCGCAGGACGCTCACACAGGGGGGGTCGCAGGACATTCCCACACGGGGCGCAGGGAGCTCACAGGTGACCATCAATACTTGAGGGACAGGGCAGGGCTGTTACAATGAATGTGCGACCCCCAGCAGCACTGCAACCCCCTCCACAACAGACACTGCTGCATGCCTTTTAATGAATGGACTTACCAGCCAAAGAGAGAACAGGCTGGATGCTTTCATTAGACAGGGTCCTGGGAGCAGTCCAGCAGCAGCAGAAGGCCCAGTCATCCCAGTCTGGTTTGGGCCTCCAGCCAGGAGAAAGTGCATGCAAAGGATGGGGGCGGAGCTATGTTAGCTCCGCCCACACCGAACATCCGATGTCTGTGGCAGCAGGATGCTAACAGGGACACAGCAGTCTTGGAGGTCCGGTGAGACGGGGATACTGTGGGTGGTTGACAGCAGGGGAGCTCTGCAGCAGAGAGCCAGGCAGGGAGCCCTGGAGGGAAAAAGGCTACCACTGTCTCTCACTGAACTTTCAGACAGCAGGGGGCCCCTTTTGGAGAGGGGGCCCTGGGCAATTGCCCTGTTTGCCCCCCCCTAACGCCGGCCCTGGTTTCAGGGAGAGTGTTAGGGCCTGCATTTAGTTCTCTGTTAGGCAGGAATCACCCACAAAGAACCCAACAGCCCTTCTAAGGGCTACAAGAAAATTTTTTTTTGTCTCCTGGCTTGGCTGGCTGGCACTAGTAGTGCAGCTATCGCCATATATAACCCCTTTTTTTTATTGTTATATCTCAGTGATACAAATCCATTTAACACAGCAGTGTGGAACCATTCTGTGTGTTACAGTTCAGTACACTCACTACAATCCGTATGTTCTGTCCAGGTGAGACTTTCTGTACGTCACTTAATACAACCAGGTCTTTTGCTCTCATATAGCTTGATCCCAAAAATGTCTGTGCGACATTTGTTTGGGTCGCAGTCAAAATAGCCACTGTCAGCAGGGTGTCAGTTAGCTCTACGATAGTTTCTGCACGTCACATTCCCAAAAAAACAAAACAAAAAAAAAAATATTAAAAAAAAATAGTTTTTTGGTTGTTTTAGCTCAGTGATACAAATCCATTTCACACAGCTGCGTGGAACGATTCTGTGTGTCACAGTTCAGTACACTCACTCCAATCCGTATTTTCTGTCCAGGTGACGCTTTCTGTAAGTCACTTAATTAAACCAGACTGAACAAGTTTGTGGGTTTCAGTACACCAGGCCCATTTATTTTTTATTTTTTATATAATATACTTATATACAGAAAATGTTGAACCCCAGGGCTAAGGGTCGAGGACGAGGGCGTGGGCATGGGCATTCAATTACTGCAGGGGGCAGAGGCTGTGGGCCTGGGCAGGGTGAGACAGTACCTGCTGATGAGGGAGCAGGGGAACGCCGCAGAGCTACACTCCCTAGCTTCATGTCTCAACTTACAGGGACACGTGGTAGAGGACTGTTGAAACCACAACAGTGCGAACAGCTGATCTCGTGGATTGCAGACAATGCTTCAAGTAATTTGTCAACCAGTCAGTCTTCCACGCAGTCCACCCACGTTACCCAAGGGAGCACTCCTCTGGCTCCTCCACCTCAACCTCCTTCCCCCCAGTCTGCCCCCTCCCAGGAAAATTTGGAATGCGATCCGGCATACTCTCAGGAACTGTTTTCTGGACCCTTCCCAGAGTCACAAACCACTTCTCAGGTTGCTGCTGACCTCGTTCCCGATGCCCAAGTTTTCCAACTGTGGCAGTCTGTGGGTGATGATGATGACAATGTTGAGTTAGTGGAAGAAGTTTGTAAAGAGGTGTCGGACGATGAGGAGACACGGTTGTCAGACAGTGGTGAAGTTGTTGTTAGGGGAGGAAGTCCGAGGAGGGAGCAGACTGAGGAATCGGAGGATGACGAGGTGACTGACCCAAGCTGGGTTGATAAGCCGAGTGAAGACAGTGCTTCTGAGGCGGAGGCGAGTGCTGCACCAGAACAGGTTGGAAGAGGCAGTGGTGTGGCCAGAGGGAGAAGCAGGGCCAGAGCTGGTGCATCATCAGCAACTGTCGTGGTGAGGCCTAGATGTTCGCAAGTCTGGAGGTTCTTTAAAGAAAGTGAGGATGACTGACGGACTGTGGTGTGCAACCTGTGCCACACCAGGATCAGCAGGGGTGCCACCAGGGTTGCCAACTTTTCTTTCAAATTTTTCTGGACAACTGAACCAAAATTTACGGACAGCCCAAATTTTTTACGGACATAATAAACCACACCCCTTTTTAGAGGACACACCCCTTTTTAGAGGACACACCCCCTTTACGCCCTCAAAATGCCCTTGAATTAAAAACACTGCAGAATAAAAAAGGATTGTTCAGTAATTAAAAATAAAATATGGCATATGAAAAAAAATCCACAATTCTCATCTGTTCCATCCCCGCTTCTAGTCTGAGTGCTTTGGTAATATGGCTGCAGTGATGATGCCTGTGACACGCTGGACTTTCTGGCATCATTTCTGCTGCCATGTCAACAAAGACTAACAGGGATCTAACGGGCAAGACGGGCACTGATGTGCAGGTGTATGGCATGTGTCCACTGCAGCCAGTCCTCAGCATTAGACCACTGACTGGTGATTGGCTGCAGCAGTAACATACCATATGCCCACTGCAGTTAGTTAACAGCTGCTGAAAATGGTGTTGAAGAAATAGATTACATATATTTGGATGGACATTACATTCACCAATACCAAACATACAAGATGACACATCACCACATACCTCTTACATCCAGTGACGTCTCCCTGATGTAGAAGTTCTCTTTTCTCATCTTCTCTGTTTTGCCCAGACCGCCATGATGAGTTCTTTCAGCCACTTCTCCCTGAAGAGTATGCCACAAACACACCTTAGATTACCAACTTTTCTATCCTCCTTCTCCTCAGTGGTGCCCCGACATTGTTATCCTGCTTCTACCCCCAATACTGTGCCCGCTGTGCTCCCCAATGTCCCCAGATATTATACTGTAGAAATAACAGTGCCATATAGGTAGGACCCCATATAGTTACAGTGCTCCCCAAAGTCCCACTAATACTAATAATTCTCTCCCAGAGTGCCCCAATAGTGATAATGCTTCACGAGTAGCCCTTTTAGCAGACGTGCCCTCCATATTGTACCAAATAATGATAACACCCCCAATAGTACCCCTGGTATAGTAATAATTCCCCATAATAGAAATAATTTTCTCATAGTGCCTGAGCAGTAGTGCTCCCAGAAATAAGGCCACGCTATCATGCTCCCAGTATTATAATACCCCTTATAGTGCCCCCATAGCTTAAACAGTCCCCTATAGTGCCCCTAGTAATTTAGATGGCCCCCTGTAGTGCCCCCACTAGTTTAGATGACCCCCTGTAGTGGCCCCCACTAGTTTCGATAGCCCCCAGTAGTTCAAATAGCCCCAGTAATGCCCCCAGTAAGTTCAGATAGCCCCCAGTAATGCCCCAGTAGTTCAGATAGCCCCCAGTAGTTGATAGCCCCCAGTAATGCCCCCCAGTAGTTCAAGATAGCCCCAGTAATGCCCCAGTAGTTCAGATAGCCCCCAGTTAGTTGATAGCCCCCAGTTAATGCCCCCAGTAGTTCAGATAGCCCCAGTAATGCCCCAGTAGTTCCCCCAGTCCCCAGTAGTTCAGATAGCCCCAGTAATGCCCCCCAGTAGTTCAGATAGCCCCCAGTAATGCCCCCCAGTAGTTCAGATAGCCCCCAGTAATGCCCCCCAGTAGTTCAGATAGCCCCCAGTAATGCCCCCAGTAGTTCAGATAGCCCCCAGTAGTTCAGATAGCCCCCTAATGCCCCCCAGTAGTTCAGATAGCCCCCCAGTAATGCCCCCAGTAGTTCAGATAGCCCCCCAGTAATGCCCCCAGTAGTTCAGATAGCCCCCAGTAATGCCCCCAGTAGTTCAGATAGCCCCCAGTAATGCCCCCCAGTAGTTCAGATAGCCCCAGTAATGCCCCCCCAGTAGTTCAGATAGCCCCCAGTAATGTCAGATAGCCCCCAGTAGATAGCCCCCAGTAGTTCAGATAGCCCCCAGTAATGCCCCCCCAGTAGTTCAGATAGCCCCCCAGTAATGCCCCCCAGTAGTTCAGATAGCCCCCAGTAATGCCCCCAGTAGTTCAGATAGCCCCCAGTAGTTGATAGCCCCCAGTAATGCCCCCCAGTAGTTGATAGCCCCCAGTAATGCCCCCAGTAGTTCAGATAGCCCCAGTAATGCCCCCATAGTTCAGATAGCCCCCAGTAGTTGATAGCCCCACAGTAATGCCCCCCAGTAGTTCAGATAGCCCCAGTAATGCCCCCCAGTAGTTCAGATAGCCCCCGGTAAGTTCAGATAGCCCCCAGTAATGCCCCCAGTAGTTCAGATAGCCCCCAGTAATGCCCCCAGTTAGTTCAGATAGCCCCCAGTAATGCCCCCCAGTAGTTCAGATAGCCCCCAGTTAGGTTGATAGCCCCAGTAATGCCCCCCAGTAGTTGATAGCCCCCAGTAATGCCCCCCAGTAGTTTCAGATAGCCCCCATTAATGCCCCCAGTAGTTCAGATAGCCCCCCAGTAATGCCCCCAGTATTCAGATAGCCCCCAGTAATGCCCCCAGTAGTTCAGATAGCCCCAGTAATGCCCCCAGTAGTTTCAGATAGCCCCATAATGCCCCCAGTAGTTCAGATAGCCCC